>CM076584.1:1190951637-1191091184 GCA_034641835.2 Pinus albicaulis | reverse complement strand
TTCCGATGCCTAAAAGCCGTCGTAATTCCGACCCAACGTGGTCCGACGTTTTGGACGTCGCTCTTCCGACGTCTGTAAGATGTCGCAATGCTGACGATATGTGGTCCGACGTTTGGAACGTCGCTCTTCCGACGTTTGTAATCTGTCGCAATTCCGACGATATGTGGTCTGACGTTTGGAATGTCGCTCTTCCGACGTTTGTAATCGGTCGCAATTCCGATGAAATGTGGTCCGACGTTTTAATACTGTCTCTCTTCCGACGTTTCTAGGTTGTCGTAGTTCCAACGTCTACAAGGCGTCGGTAGACCGACGGAGGGTTCAATTTAAAAAAAAAAAATTGAAACTTTAAAAGACGAGAAACGCTGTTTTGAATATATTATATGAAGTAAAACAGTCCATGAAAGTGAAATATCAGTATGTAGAATAGTAAAGCAACAGATAGAGTACCGACGTCCATTGTTCCAAATACAAATTAAAGTACCCAAAACCCTGCAACAGAGAAAAACGAATATGTCCAAAATATAAAAATACCATCAGACCATATCAATAAACCAGCAACATAGACCAGCATCGCTAGTTTTGAAGGCAGAGTGATAAACATTAATCATTTTTTTTTCACAAGAGAAAAAACGTTGTTTTGAATATATTATATGAAGTAAAATAGTCCATGAAGTCATTACATTTTCACATCCGAAGATTGGAACCCAAATATCCATCCAGAAAAGTGGAAGTCCCACCCCAGACAATGATAGAAAAATACCCCATGTCACATACAGGGACATGATATAAAACCCAGTAACGGTCCACATGGAGATTATCGACAAATCTGAGAAAGCATCCAAATATGCTCGAGGCATCTGTAAGAAAGTGAAATAGCAGTATGTAGAATAGTAAAGCAACAGATAGAGTACCGACGTCCATTGTTCCAAATACAAATTAAAGTACCCAAAATCCTTGAACAGAGGAAAACGCTAATCATGTGAGGAGTGTGATATGTCCAAAATATAAAAAGACCATCAGACCATATCAATAAACCAGCAACATAGACCAGCATCGCTAGTTTTGAAGGCAGAGTGATAAACATTAATCATTTTTTTTTCACGAGAAAAAACGTTGTTTTGAATATATTATATGAAGTAAAACAGTCCATGAAGTCATTACATTTTCACATCTGAAGATTGGAACCCAAATATCCATCCAGAAAAGTGGAAGTCCCACCCCAGACAATGATAGAAAAATACCCCATGTCACATACAGGGACTTGATATAAAAACCAGTAACGGTCCACATGGAGATTATCGACAATCTGAGAAAGCATCCAAATATGCCCGAGGCATCTATAAGAAAGTGAAATAGCAGTATGTAGAATAGTAAAGCAACAGATAGAGTACCGACGTCCATTGTTCCAAATACAAATTAAAGTACCCAAAATCCTGCAACAGAGAAAAGCGCTAATCATGTGAGGAGTGTTATATGTCCAAAATATAAAAAGACCATCAGACCATATCAATAAACCAGCAACATAGACCAGCATCGCTAGTTTTGAAGGCAGAGTGATAAACATTAATCATTTTTTTTTCACAAGAGAAAAAAAGCTATTTTGAATATATTATATGAAGTAAAACAGTCCATGAAGTCATTACATTTTCACATCTGAAGATTGGAACCCAAATATCCATCCAGAAAAGTGGAAGTCCCACCCCAGACAATGATAGAAAAATACCCCATGTCACATACAACGACTTGATATAAAACCCAGTGACGGTCCACATGGAGATTATCGACAATCTGAGAAAGCATCCAAATATGCCCGAGGCATCTATAAGAAAGTGAAATAGCAGTATGTAGAATAGTAAAGCAACAGATAGAGTACCGACGTCCATTGTTCCAAATACAAATTAAAGTACCCAAAATCCTGCAACAGAGAAAAACGCTAATCATGTGAGGAGTGTGATATGGTGTGATATGTCCAAAATATAAAAAGACCATCGGACCATATCAATAAACCAGCAACATAGACCAGCATCGCTAGTTTTGAAGGCAGAGTGATAAACATTAATCATTTTTTTTTCACAAGAGAAAAAATGATGTTTTGAATATATTATATGAAGTAAAACAGTCCATGAAGTCATTACATTTTCACATCTGAAGATTGGAACCCAAATATCCATCCGGAAAAGTGGAAGTCCCACCCCAGACAATGATAGAAAAATACCCCATGTCACATACAGGGACATGATATAAAACCCAGTAACGGTCCACATGGAGATTATCGACAATCTGAGAAAGCATCCAAATATGCCCCAGGCATCTATAAGAAAGTGAAATAGCAGTATGTAGAATAGTAAAGCAACAGATAGAGTACCGACGTCCATTGTTCCAAATACAAATTAAAGTACCCAAAATCCTGCAACAGAGAAAAATTCTAATCATGTGAGGAGTGTGATATGTCCAAAATATAAAAAGACCATCAGACCATATCAATAAACCAGCAACATAGACCAGCATCGCTAGTTTTGAAGGCAGAATGATAAACATTAATCATTTTTTTTTCAGAAGAGAAAAAATGCTATTTTGAATATATTATATGAAGTAAAACGGTCCATGAAGTCATTACATTTTCACATCTGAAGCTTGGAACCCAAATATCCATCCAGAAAAGTGGAAGTCCCACCCCAGACAATGATAGAAAAATACCCCATGTCACATACAGGGACATGATATAAAATCCAGTAACGGTCCACATGGAGATTATCGACAATCTGAGAAAGCATTCAAATATGCTCGAGGCATCTATAAGAAAGTGAAATAGTAGTATGTAGAACAGTAAAGCAACAGATAGAGTACCGACGTCCATTGTTCTAAATACAAATTAAAGTACCCAAAATCCTTGAAAAGATCAAGAAAAACGCTAATCATGTGAGAATTCAAAGTAAAGTTAATCTATTAACATTGCGAATAAAATTACACCGAAGTCAAAAACATTTCCTGGCCATAGTCATGGAAAATTTGTCATCAAAAAATCAAAAAATTAAGAAGACTGCCCTCATACGGGGAAACCCGTCTTGAACGTTTAATTTACAGAATTCAAAAATATTACAAAGGTCCAACATAGTAAAATAAACTAAAATTAGCCCAATTAAGTGTGCCTGCTAAGCAAGAAAAACAAATTAACCAAACTACTCCTCCGGTGGTTCCTCCACGATTTGGCACCATCCTTCGGAAGGTCCAAGATCGCTAGGAGCTACCTCCACATGCATGCCACGGCTCCCCTCCTGAAGGCCCGAATGCTGGCCGGCTTTTTTCAAGCTCAAACCTGCCGGACGGGTGCATTCTTCCTCTGTTTGGGCCTCCTCGCGGAATACCACAGTGACTAAAGCCGTGATTCTTGGGCGGTTGAGAGAGAAATTAAAGGAAAATTGCGCAGTGCGCGTCGTGGGAGAAGGTGAACTAACGGTGGGGAAGCCAGGAGCAGGGGAATCTATACGGTGGCCAGATGCTACAAGCCGACCCCGCCCACTCCTAGTATTTGGATATCGACCTAAGTAATAATCACTGGACTGGCCGGAAGTCGACTCTGCTGAGGGGCTGGAGGGAGCGCGCCAGGGTTGACGTCTAGTGCTCCCCCTGCGGCAACGCATCCTATGACGCACGTGAGGCATGGGTGCAATCTCGGGCGCAGTGGGCACAAGAGGAGACGAAGAAGCAGAATTGCAATTAATAGAGGAAGACAGACAGAGACATAACCGAGAGAAATGCAAATATGCAGCAACGTCTAGGCAGAAGTTCAGCTGGCCACTTCTCCTTATCGTCACAGTTAGCAGGCACTGTAATCCAGCAACCGGCTTGTCTGAAAAACCATGGCTAAACGCCATTTTGTCGACCCGTCTGCATTGCAATCAAAGGACGCCCGTCATAATTAATCTCTGATCATTAATAATGAGAGCCGAAGGCCGGATCAAATTGGAGCGTGCGGAATCGCTAAGAGGAGTGGAGGTCTGATCTTGAACAGTGTTAAAAATTAATTAATGCAGATTTAATGTGAAAATTTAATTGAGAAGCATTAAATGTTAGTGCGATTGATATGAAATCGCCATATCCATGTCCCATCACCTTAAACGCTATCGAATGCACCCGCAGCTGGGAGCAGGGCAAGTTTTTATTGAGGACACGTGGCAGAAATTGATTGGAGTGGATCTTTGTTTGGGCCACTCGCGCAGTGGAAATCTGGACCTATAAAATATTAGGGTGAATTTGATAAGAAATTCACGTCACAAAATTGGCCGACGTCAGCAGGCTATTTTGGAACGCGAATTTGGGTTGAATTATGGTTTATCGCCGTTTGAAGTCTGGCGGGCTCGACTCAAGAGCAATTTTTTTTTATCCCATCTTATAAAATTTGTGTTAGTTTTCTTTGATAATACACATATTTATAATAAATCATGGGAATACCACACTAAACATGTGGAAAATTTATATAAATAATTATTGAGAACAATCATTTTTATGTAAAAATATCCAAGGTGAGGTCTGTGTAGAGAACCAGGGTCGTGAAAACTGTTCAAATATAAAAATCCCGCTTAATAAAGAGAAAAAATTGTTGTGCTTTCGGAACCTGACCTGAGGATTGGACATGAGTTAACAAACAAAAGGATAGCGGAACCAGACTTGCACCCGTGGTCAAGCCCTCTACCAAAACCACGAGCGGAATCACAAAAGTGGGTTGCCCATATCGCACCGCTTTTGCGGAGTAGGCGGTATTTCCTATTCGCGAGCAATTCCATAGGGAATGCGACACGTGGTGAAGTGACCCTCGGAAAACCACCGTTTAACCCGCGCCATCGCACGTTAAAGCCCGACGTTGGAAGCCGAGCGAAATTGCCAAGAGTCGTTGATTTGGAGAAGGGCCATCGGACGGTGGTCGCACGTTGAACTTGCCCGGAGGTTAACTAAGGTGTGCGGAGGATAGCCAGGTACGATACGAGTGGTTGATTGGTTATTGATATATATAGGTGGGGCCGGAGTATAATGAAATTGTTTAATTAAACGATTGGCGGATAATTAGCATAAGTCTGGAGCGTGATTGTTGTAAGGCTGGGTGGTGAAATATAGAGCCGAAAGTTCATTACAAGTTATTTATTTAAAAAGAAACGTGGGGTATAAATACAAAGTGTTGAAAGTTAAACATTGGTTATAAGGATTGGAGATAATATAAAGTCGGGAATATAAATTAAAGTCCAACCATTGTGGATAGTATTTATTTGTCAAATTCTACGAATTTGATAAATAAACCCGAAGAAAGAAGAAGTCAATTAAGACTCAGGCTGGAGGAAAAGAACGGGGTACACCAAGGGAAAATGCTGACAGAGCGATTGTAGACACACCAACTCTCCTTGGGGGTCCAATTTCAGTTTTGTTGCATCACACGATGATCTCTCTTCTCTGGCATTTACTTGTATTGAAGATCAATATTCTAGGAATAAGGAGTTATTTTCTCCAAAAATAACCCTAGCCAAACATTGACAATGCATCAAGGATATCTTTCTATGCTTCATAAGCACATTTGTTCTACTTCTAAATCATGTCTTGGAAGTGGTTGTTGTGCTAGAAATTATTCACCAGTTGGTTTCATACAAAAGTCTTTTTCACATTTTCAACATCCAATACATGAAAAAGATAATGGTTTAAAACAACATAAATATTTGAAATTTTGCAAGAATTGTCTGGCACACTTTGAATATGAATTTTGAAGTCAAGTGCATGATCTTGTATAGGATCAAGTGTCATTTTGAATACCAAATGTTTCACAAGAAACTTCTCAACATGCTACCCTGCAGTAAGGATTAAATGACAATATTGCATCAACTATTTCCATAATAAAAGTGCACCTCGGCCATAAGACTAAATAACTACAAATGTTGTAGATCTAACAAGACCACACAATCAAATGTATTCCACAAGGCCAATACTGTATGAAAAATGAAAAGGAGTTTGCAACCAAAAATACCTTAGGCAACTAATTCAATTAGATACACCAAACCATCAGCAAAAAGGAAAACCAGCCTACTCAAAAGGCGAGCGTTTACCTCCTTTGAAAAAATTTTGAGTTCCGAAACAAGGGCCTTTATTGTCTTGTCAATGCCCCTAGTAATTTGAATGGGGTTTGCACCTGTTGCAACAACCTAAACAAAAAGGTTTCATTTCAAATTATTTTCCACAAATTTAAGATACAACCATTGTCAGTTTTTTATTTCCTAACAAGCTCATAAATTTTGACAAAAGAACCAAAATTTTTTAATACCTGATAGCAATTTTTTCACTCAAAAACTATCTTAGACTCGATAAGCCCAACCCAAAACTAAAAAACCAAACACCATAAGACCCTACAAAAATGAATAGATGATCTTAATCCAGTACTATCGACAAAAAGTTACCTTTACACCCTCACTTATTAAACCTTGTGTTGTTGAATTTTAACTTCAACTGCTGCAGCAGAAGGACGGATGCAGCAGCAACATTTTTTTTTGGAGGTGCTTGCATGCCATCTAGAAATTTAATTCAGCATTTAAAATTCCTGCAAGTTTTTTTTGTAGACGGCCGCAGCCATATTTCTGTACAGGATTGTATTTAAACACAACAACCAGCATTAACGCAATTCACCAACCAGAAATTAAACAAACAGAAATTTACCCCCCAGTTTTGTAAATTCAAAAAGAGGACACGTGGAGCATTAATATTGGATCGCATGAAATTGAAGGGAATCTGAAAACCTGAAAACCAGACCCGAATTTTTTATAAGGCACATTGGATTGAGAATTCGCGTTACAAATTAGGCAGACGTCAGCATCCCATTTTGGAACACGAATTTGGTTTGAAATTCAATCTATTCAGACTTTTGAAGTCCGACGGAAAGGGTTCTTTAATGTTTTGATAGTTTAATATATACATATGTTTTAAACATATGTTATATATATATCATATGCGAAATGAAAGGTGGGCCATAAAATTTAGTTTTAATTTTATTTTTTTTAAAAGAGGGTTTATTATAATATGTTTTATATGTTCCGGCATATAAAAATAAAAAGGTCGAAAAAGCTTGGTAGTTTTTTTTATAGACAGTACGTAAATTTTTTATTACATAGCAGTGTGTAAAAAGTGAAAAACTGAGTGTAACTTTTTAAGTGTGTATACACAGCAGTGCGAAAGGGAAAAACACAGCAGAGTGTCTTAGAGACAGAGTATGTTTGTTTTGAACAGACAGTGAGTTGGTTTTATGCACTGCGTTTTGTAGCAGTCATAATTTTGTAATCCCTCTCGGTGAGGAAGTAGTGTAATAGTTTTTTTTTGAGTTATTGAAGGGAATAGAAGTTTGTTTTCAAAGTATTGAAACTCTGTCTCCTGTCAAAGAAATTTTTATTTTCTCTGTGTTAGAGGAAGGGAGATTTATTCTCCATTCATTGTTCTGGAATTTTTCAATATTCCAACATGTGCAAGAACAACAAATGTTGTGGTTCCATCCCCAACTAAATCATTTGTCTTTTCTGCAGCTTGCCTTACCAACTTGGCCCCAATATTTTCAACTGGGTCCTCTAATTCAACCAATAAAAAGGCCAAAACCATAGCATTGAGATACATTTCATTACACTGTCAATAACAATAAAATTTGACTCAGCCATAACCCTTTCCTTTTATTGTTGTGAAAAGCTTTGTGCATTACTCTAATGTGGCTAGTCCATAGGCCAAGTAGACCACTGGGTAACAAATATGTTTCCTTTCACCTTTGAGTTTTCAAATTATGCCTACCAAATCTAAGACATTTAAGAGGGGGAACTAATACAACGTTAAAAAGAAAACCAGAGCACACATCTACAAATTTCCTCCTTAGCTACTGTCACACCATAATTAACTATTTTTGGAGAACCATGCTTGCTCTCCAAGACAACATTTTGCCCTTCGCCCCAAGGGCGACTCCAACAAGATCAACAAGTTTGTTCACACCGCCTGCAAGACAGATTGACAATGCTTTCAGTAAGTGTGCAATTGAATGCCAGACCATATGCCAAAACAACCCTCCATGAAAAATTAAAATAACACATTAAAATCGAATATAAGTGGACAAGAAAAGATCCACCGCAGTGAAGTTTCACGTGCAGGTGACCTTCCTTTAAACATAATTTTTTCTCTGACCTGCAATTTTTTTGTCACTGAGCCATCCTTGTTGAAGTGCAACTCCTTTTCCATAGCTCTTGTATTAACTACCTTCTCTCTGTCGCGTAATCTCAGAGTCCCTCTTCTGCTTGAGCGATTAAAGGAAATGGGTGAAAAAACTGAAAGAGAAGACAATTGTCTGCTATAATTATCAAACATTGCACCCAACTTCTTCCCCTTTCCATTGTTACCCAATGAGGTAGATGTGGCAATTGTTGTCATACTGCCCAAAGCAGAGGCCATCTTCTCTTATCCTGAATATAGAATTACCAGATCTTCATATTAGTATGAACCTTAAAAAACATGACTCCCATTGCTAAAAACCACTTTTAAGTTGTAACGGGCAAACTAAACAACTATCGCAACTTTTGGAAACTTCTGGAGCATTAAGAGAGAAACAACCAAAGAGAAATACAACCACAATCCTCATTTTAATGAGACCAGACTATATATTTTCATTAAGATAATAGAAATAAATCACGACTATATTAAGGCCAGCACAAAACAATCTTTAACCAGTGTCTCTCACGGCCTTCAAGTTGCCATGCTAGAGGTTGCATATTTTTAATTTAAATTCTTGACCTCTCGTGCCCATCTATGAATGCATCCAATGGGATATCTACATCAAATGCTCCTTTATATCCCCAAAAACAAATTCCCTACTACAAGAGCACCAGTATTGATGGATCACCCCACACCATCCCACCCACTAGAAACGGTGAAAAAAGGAAACCCGAGAAAACTTCTGAAATATCTCAAGATGACTATATGGGTGGTTCTTATGAATCAACCAACCATTCAGAACATGCTCATCAATCCAAACCATGAGTATTATGTGACAATATTGAAGCAGGCACTGAATCGGATTTCTGAAGCTATGTTAGAGAAACCCTAAACTCTCACTGAAAATAGGTGAAATGTGGCACCACTCAGAGATTGACATGTGCCAATTGGTACAAGTGGTAGAAAATTGGCATGCTCAAACAACGAGGTGATGTAGGAATGACATGAGGGAGAAAATATCATAAAAGCCCCAAATCTGGAGAACTAAAGCTCATCACCAACCTGAGATTGACAACTTTACATGATGTAACCTATGAAATCATAAATGGAGAAATCATAGTAGCAATAAAGTAACCTATGTAACAATAAAGTCGGATTCATCCTGGGAGTGGTAATGGGAGAAATCATAGTGAACAACAGGAAACATGCATAGTTGCTTACAATCAAATAGATGAAAAAACACATACAAAAAACCTAGATAATAATCGTGAACAAACTTAATATTGAATTATGAACTGTAAAGGAACTTACAAAATGTGACATTACGAACTTGGTCAAGCGCACAAGAAAAAATATCCTGGACATGACCCTGGTTGACAAGTTGTATTGCTCATGATGCAAGAGGATTTGTACCTGCACTGCCAAGTCAATCAAAATCCATCATTGTCTATACAATAAATACAAGTAATTGATGTAGTATTTTTTACTCTAAGATGCATTCTTATGATAATGTTAGAACATATGTTGAAAATGTGAAAACATACCTGAATAAGCTCCTCTTCGTTTCAAGAACAATTTATTGGAGTCGCATGAACTTGGAACAAGCCTCCCACGATCTGAAAGAGTAGCAACTAAGTCAACAATGACTTTTTTGTTGCTACGCTGGATCGAGGAAGGTTTGCTCCAAGATTAAATCGCTCCAATAAATTATTCTCTACTAAACAGGGCCAACCACGTGAAGGTGGAAGCTCTTATGGCCCCTCCCCCCCCCCTCACATCACTCTCAATTCCCCAATACCTAATCTATATTTCATTTTTTACTTTCATGAGCATAAAAAAAATATTCAATAACTAATAAAAAAACAATTCAACAAAAAGTACACAAGGAAACATTGCAATTAATGCTTAACATAAAAATAGTATGATAAATGAGTTTTTTATATAACGCAAAAAACGTTCCAAGTATGGTAACGTTTGTCTTATAATAATACAATATTTTACATTGTCAAATTTTATTTTTCTTCTTCCTATTTTTAAAGCTCCTAATTACATCATCAATATCATCGTGCTTTGATCCTATTTCGTGCCTTTCAACCCGCACTGCTGACCTAGTTGCGTATTCATGATGTCTGGGCTCATCCAGTGACGGGGCATCGCCTACAAAAACAGATAATATTAAATTTTAATTGTCAGTTTTTAAATATCATTGAACTAGGTCGGTAATATTAATAAAAAAAATTGCAATGAGATTATTTACCTGGTGCACCAGTTGTCGCCGCTGACCTAGTTGCATTGTCACGATGTCTGGTCTCATCCAGTGACGGGGCATCGCCTCCAAAAACAGATAATATTAAATTTTAATTATCGGTTTTTAAATATCATTGAACTAGTTCAGTAATATTAATAAAAAAAATTGCAATGAGATTATTTACCTGGTGCACCAGTTGTCGCCGTTGGGACTGTTGCCCTGTCTTCCTCTCTGGTGGTAAGATCCTCAAGGGAAACATTCTCTGTCATTTAAACAAAAAACGTTTTAAGGACAACCATAAAGGTATAATTAGAAAAAATTATAAGTGGAAATTAATTACCGTCACGGCCCTCACTGATAGCAGCATTGTCGGCCTGGTCCCCACTACAATGATCAGGTTGCACGAGAGGATCATCTACATCTGGCTCTAAAACTGGGTTATTTGCCTCGTCGATAGTGTTGCTCCCCTGATTTAAACAAAGTTGTTAGACATTAAATTTATGGACGAAAACAAACATATTGAAAGGTTAATGTTTTACCTTATCAGGCATTCTGGATCTTGGGACCTGCCCCAAGCTTCTGCGACGTTCAACTACGGCTTGATAGCCAAAATGGAAAGCGATATTTTTATCTTCCTCTGTAGTTTCTGTTTCGAAGTCATCACCCTACATTACATATGATTGTGTATTTTTAATCATATTTGATAGGATTACAAAAACGTTGGAAGGAAATACAATTAATTATAAGATGTTTAGCTACTTAATTACAATTCTTGCGGCTAATTTCAAGTAGCCGCCCTGGCCTAGCTTGTGATGGCCCTTTTTTTCAATCCTAGCTTTGGTTGCCTTTGAGGTGTCAGGAAACCTAACATCAAAATATTGAAGTCAGATATGACGTAGCACACTTTTATTTTAGACATAGAGAAAATTAAAGCTATTGAATTAAAGTTGTAATTTACCTTGCGGGTCCAGTTGGCATTTTTCCTTCTTTCTTTGCCCTTTTCTCTTTTCCGTCATGGATGAGTGATCTCCACTCACTCTCTGAAACTGTGAGAGGACACTCATATCTAGGGTTAAATTGCAATTGCGTCCTATAGGTGTCCCTGGTATATTTCAAATATTTGCCGGCTACCTGAGCCACCGCTTTTCTGTCAAATGTGCCGACCCCAAAAAGGGCTTCTAGATAATCTAAAAGTTCTTTTTTCAGGTTGGAATTTTGGGAATTCCACCCTGTACGTATGGTTGAGCCAAAAATTACCAACGCATGGCTCTCCAGAATCCTGTAGAACTCATTGTTTCCTACACAGAATAAAACCAAAAGAAAAAGAAGATATTATCATTAATTTAAAAATAAAAATCATGAGAAATATGTTTTAGATAAAGTACATGAAATAGTTAAAATATTAAAATTTACCTGGGAGTTGTACATGCTTTATAGGGACACCCTCATCGTTCACCAACAACGTGCCATTAATGGTCCCTGTGGAGCTGACACGTGTAGCTTCAGGAAACGCAATAATGTAGTTGGCCATATCAGCCTCATCATTGCCAACACATTCAGCGGTTGGCTGGGTGTCTGCTTGGGTAGGGTGTGTTTCTTGGCTAGCACCTAAAGGAGTAGAAGGTGTACGAGAGGGTTGTTGGGCAATCTCTTGCCCTTGTGTCCCACTACCACCAACACCGGGTTCAACAAATGCCAGAAAACGCTACATACAAAAGAACTTTTTGTTAGTTTAGTCAATGTAAAATTAAAAATCAAACTATCACAATTCATCTCATGCAGAACAAAAAAAATATCCTTTTGACTTTTTATTATTACCTGATATCTTTCTAGCTGCCTCATAAGATGTTGTATCCTCTCTTCTGTTTCAGGTGTTTGAGGCGCGTCTATCAAAGTATTAAATTCCGACCTTGCATCTCGTGCCTTTTTTGCAACAAGAACACTGGAGATAGGGATGAAGAAAGCTCTTCCTCAAAGAGGGAATCATCAGGCGTACCATGGCTAGGTGTCTGCATATTTGAACAAAATTAATATTATTTCAATTATGTAAATAACTAAATACCTAAAGATAGAGCAATGCTGGCACTTTACATGTTCTTCCGCTGGCCTCTTTCCGCGATCATCCCGTCTCGGGGTTGTTCCTGCACTGCTCTGATCAGTCTGCCACATTGCAATAAAATTATAAATGTAAAAACTTGAAAACACAAAATGAAAACTGAAATAATTTCTAATAAGACACCGGAAGACAGAGTTAGAGTTTCAAATATGCCTTGCATTGAATTTAGTCCTGGAAACATGTCATTGCACATTAAGGCACCCAAACATTCACTCCACGAATGATATATTTAAGTAGTCTTCTCCTATTCTGGGAAAACACCATACCTATAATGCATTCACTTGCATGTATAAAGGGAAAGGAAAACATGTTTTCATACAACGGTGACAAAGGCATCTTGGGGAAAGGTATCTTCACTTTTTATTTATGTTGTTCACCCACATCACTCTCATGTTTTCACTAATCCTGTTTTGTCATTTTTGGATTCAAATTAAGTTAAGGCCTTAAGTATTTTTTGACCTTTCGATGTAGTTTTTATAAGTGGCATGTATGGATTTTCCATTAATTCTGCACTTTTTCTCTTCATGCGCATGTTTCCCTGGAAATCAAATGCATGATTTAGTCCCATAAATTTAACAAGTTGTTGGATCAACTCCATAGGAAATATCATGTTTCCTATTCAATCAAAATTTATCTCAGTTAGGGTAGGTAGGAAGGTTTTCCCTTTGTATTAATAGGGCACTTCTAGCTTTCATTTTTATTATATCTTTCAAATTTAGTGTCGTTTCAATTAGGGCATGAATTTTTGCAACTTTCAAGGTGAGAATGAACAAAGACAAATTTTTTTGATGGATGACTGTATATGACTCCATGGCCAGAGGAAAATGCACTAATCTACTTCTTCAAATATCTATAGTTCTCATTCACCTCATACGGAGATGGTCCCTGATTTTGAGCCAAATGTTGCAGCAAAAAGTTCCCCCCCTCCATAATTTGATATTCGATGGAAATTTCTTAAATTGATGATGGGGCATGATTATGGAACATTGGCACATACATATGTAATGGAATTCCAAGATCATGATATATGTTTTCATATGTTTATGGCAATGTTCCACCAAGTCCCCTGGAGGTGGGAGCGAGGGGACGAGGGAGCGCGAGAGCGGCCTATGCAAAAGCTCCCTACCAATTTTCAGGAAACGTGGGGGGACGTCGGGGTCATAAAAATTATAAAATTTAATATTTATAATGTAACTATATTTTTGCAAGGAATGTATATACAGTCATCATACACTTGCATCATGAAAGATAAATCGTAAATGATAAAATTACAAATCGATGAATGATGAATCATATAATTGAAACAAATTTAAAAGTTAAAAGTTAAAACATACATCATACAATCATGCATGTAAGTTTGTAAGTTTGTAACTATATAATCATTAATGTAACTACTAACGATGTACAATGAAAATAAAGTTTAAGATATCATATGACATATTATATCAAGATTCAAAATAGAGTTTAAACTGAAGTTTACAACTCAAGTCTGAAACATAAAACTTAAACGCAAATAAGTTATGTATGAAACATAAAACATAAAACATAACATATGAATATCAAATGATATCATCATACTGATAAATGAGCATAAATGCTCAATTTAATGCCCCACTAGTCTCTGCATCCAACTTCTGCACGAATATATCAAGATCAACCATGTCACCATCTGAATCAGAATCACTTGGATTCTCAAATATGTTAAGTGGCACATCAACTTTTAACACGAAACCATAAACTAAAAGGGGCGGTGAGGGGACGTGAGGGGGCGTGAGGGAAACATCCCCTAGAAGTCCCCAAGACCCCGGAGCGCGAGGGGGCGAGGAATCTAGACCCCTGGGTGGGGGGGCGAGACCCCGTGTAACACTGGTTTATGGAGGTGGTGGAGCAAAAAAGAGCTCAAATAGAGCTGAAATTTTTCACATAAAAAGGACTGTGGGCTTGACTAATGGTTCCATTTAAAAAATGATATCTAGACAGAGAATAAGTGTAGCATGCAAACATGCATTGAAAATCCATCTGAGTTTGAATTGTTTTACTTATGATGGATTCAAATTTGGGTTTCAAAATGCCAGGTTATGGCATGATTTTGTCGAGAAACCCTTAGTTGGATTCTCATGTTGGTTTAATTTATATTTTAAGCTTGTTTTGAAATCTTTGGGTGATAGTAACTCATGAACTAGGTTACCAATGTGTAACAATCATATTTCAAGAATAAAGTTGTGATTTTTTTATATTATTATTATTATCTATTAGCTACGAGTATTGACACCTAATGCCTGGAATTTTGACATCTTGATAGCAGGGATAATTTCGAAAATGTTTCTAGTAATGTTAACATAATAACTATCATTACATGTCTTCACTTTTTTCACCATAATAGACAAGTGATATGGACTCATCACACAACTTCATATGATATGTCCCAACAAGTTCAAACTGGTTGAACCTACCTCATAGTGTGGTTATTAAGGACAAGTTGCTTGATATATAACTCGATAGCATAGACCACGTTGCAGTTCTAAAAAGAATCCTCAAGTGTCAAAAAAACTTCACAATATGTTCTACTATAAAGCCTTTTGGGATACCTGAAATAATATGTGTATCATTGATGACTTTTAAAGTATGACAAGATCCAGAGGGAAAGGAAATCAATGGAAGAGTGATCCACCAATGAGAACCTAGAATTTAGCATCAAATGAGTTAGAGTCTAGGAAATTGAAACCCTATAATTTTAATTAGTGATGAAAGACATCACATAGGTAATTATATTTTCATGTAGAATAATCTGTTAATTCAAATTTAAACTACATAATATGAAAGGCATACCATAAATTTTTCCACGTAAGTCCAAACAACCTATAAAAAGGAAAAACCTTCTTTTTCCATGGGAAATAATTTACCTTTCCTTTTTCAAGATAATCTAAATAAAAAAAAATATGAACTATATTGCACACATTCTTGGATAATGTGAAAGTGGAAAAGGAATACCCTACACAAGTGATGCACACATGTACATTTGAACACTAATAGATTTTTGTAGTTGAAATGCAATGCTTGTTTTAATTTAAATGTAGGGTTTTTAAAGCAGGGAGAAATAATGGCTGCCAAATTAATAAGCGTTTCTTTGGGAAAAATTTAAATCTTGTATTGGGTGATGAAGATAATAGAGGTTATTGAATCTTGATTCTTGACATCTACAGAGAACCCTACAGCCTAACACAATCCAATGGAATTGACCAAAAAAACCCAAATAGAGTCAACCCTACTATAGGAGGAAGGGCCTGCAGTAAGAACTTACCATTTTTCAAGAGCTGAGGGCGAATGCTGTTCTGCAAGAGCTGAGGGCGAATGCAGGGTGAATGTTGTTCTACAAGAGCTGAGGGAGAATGCTTTTTTGCAAGATCTCAGGGCGAATGCTGAGGGTGAATGCTGTTCTGCAAGAGCTCAGGGCGAATGCTGAGGGCGAATTCTGTTCTGCAAGAGTTGAGGGTGAATGTTGTTCTGCAAGAGAGGAGGGTGAATGTGCGCGTGATTTCAGACGTTAATGTAGCACACATGTACATTTGAACACTAATATATTTTTGTAGTTGAAATGCAATGCTTGTTTTCATTTAAATGTAGGGTTTTTAAAGCAGGGAGAAATAATGGCTGCCAAATTAATAAGCGTTTCTTTGGAAAAAATTTAAATCTTGTATTGGGTGATGAAGATAATAGAGGGTATTGAATCTTGATTCTTGACATCTAGAGAGAACCCTACAGCCTAACACAATCCAATGGAATTGACCAAAAAAACCCAAATAGAGTCAACCCTATTATAGGAGGAAGGGCCTGCAGTAAGAACTTACCATTTTGCAAGAGCTGAGGGCGAATGCTGTTCTGCAAGAGCTGAGGGCGAACGCTAAGGGCGAATGCTGAGGGAAAATGCTGTTCTGCAAGAGCTGAGCGCGAATGCTGAGGGAAAATGCTGTTCTGCAAGAGCAGAGGGAAAATGCGTGCGTGATATCACACATTAATGTAGCTATTGCGACAAATACGAAACAATAAAATCATTTTTATGTAGCGCGCATATAAGTTTCAAATTTTTATGTAGCGCGCATATAAGTTTGGTATTTTTATGTAGCGCGCATATAAGTTTGGTATTTTTACGCTGAGGGCGAATGCTGAGGGAAAATGCTGTTCTGCAAGAGCTGAGGGCGAATCCAGGGCGAATGCTATTCTGCAAGAGCCTCAGTGGCGAATGCCGTAGGGCGACGTCGTTCGCAAGGAGCGAGGAGAATGGTAGTTTTGCAAGAGCCTCGAGGGCAATGCGTCGAGGGCGACGTCTGCTCGCAAGAGCTGAGGGGTGAATGTGCGCGCAGACACGACGTTGAATGAGCACACATGTACATTTGAACATCGTTTGTAGTTGAAATGCAATGCCTGTTTTCATTTAAATGTAGGGTTTTTAAAGCAGGGAGAAATAATGGTCGCCAAATTAATAAGCGTTTCTTTGGGAAAAATTTAAATCTTATATTGGGTGATGAAGATAATAGAGGGTATTGAATCTTGATTCTTGACATCTAGAGAGAACCCTATAGCCTAACACAATCCAATGGAATTGACCAAAAAAACCAAAATAGAGTCAACCCTACTATAGGAGGAAGGGCCTGCAGTAAGAACTTACCATTTTGCAAGAGCTGAGGGTGAATGCTGTTCTGCAAGAGCTGAGGGCGAATGCCGTAGGCGAATGTTTTAGGAAAATTCTCATCAGGTTGAGCTTCAGCACTAATGTTTCAGGGTAAAATGTGTCAAGCTCGCAAGAGCAGAAAAGAATGCTGCGGATGGACTGGAACGTTAATGTAGCTATTGCGACAAATACGAAACAATAAAATCATTTTTATGTAGCGCGCATATACGTTTCGAATTTTTATGTAGCGCGCATATAAGTTTGGTATTTTTATGTAGCGCGAAAATAACTGTCGTTATACCAACGGGGGAATAGGCATCACTATTACGACGGGTGCCTCCAAACGTCGCAATGGCGACACCTAGACATTGTGTCAAAGTTGCGACGTTTAGAGTCGTCTCAATAGCGACGCTTTGGGCCATGGTGTTGCAATTGCGACGTCTTCCTCTAAACGTCACAATTGCGACACGTTTTTAAGTGTCGGTATTGCGACACTTTTCTATAGACGTCGGTATAGCGACGGTTTCGGGCGGGATGGAAAAAATTTGGGAAAATTTCCGACATTTGGTCAAAAGCGTCGGAACCAAGTGTCGGAATTTCTGCCAAATGTAGTAGTGTAAGTATGTATATGTCAATTTATTTATATCCTGGGACTTAATTCTACTCTTTACATACAATTTCAAAGGTTTTCTTAAGTGCAAGATAATATAGATCATCAAACACTTAAAGAACTAAACACAAGATATATGATTAATTTGATTAAATAGTTAATAAAATTGATTCCTAAATGCATACCACATGAAAAATTTGGTTGTTTCGTACATATTTTTAAATATGGAAATCTCATACATTCTGTTATCACACATAATTTTTTTTTTTTTTTGATTAGGGTCACTCATCTAGGTTTCATCTGTCTCATAAGGTTGGTCCATAAAATTAGTGAAAAATTCATGAAATAAGTCTTTATCCTAAGTCCAAAACGCCTCATTGATCATGTCATCTCGGTCATATCTATCAATTTTGACTTTAGGTTCACATGCATTGGTTTAAAATTTGTTTTTAAGTCGCATGACTGAATTTTCCTGATTCTGCAGCGAATCCATAAAATTTATAACTGAGAATGCTCCAGAATTATGTTTTTTCTGAAAAAATGAATGGAATGATGACCTGCCAAGTATTTAGTGGTTTAGGGTAAAGGTAAGGTCATACAATTGATTTTCATAATCATCCAAGCATGCAAAAGCATAAATACCACTCAACATTCCTTTCCACTCCCTCATTTTGTCGCCTTTCTCTCCATATTCGAATTTCATTCCTTAAACAAGTTACCCAAGCTCCTCTCTATCATTTAATTTTCAACCTTTGCATGTATCAGTCAGTTTTCACCTTTGAAAAGTTAGCTTTGTGACAAACAACTTGTTGTCCAAATTGTTTTTTACAGCTGCCACATTTTTAAAGAGGGCAGTTTGGCTTATAAAAGGAAACTGCCATGAAGAGGAAAGCATAAAAAGGAGGCTATGTGTTTGGATAGGAGCCTATGGAATTTTAACTAATCATGGATGACCTCAGCTTCACACAAGCTTTCATCCAGGCAGGTTACATGTATTTCTACCAGGAGCTACAAGGGGATTTTTGTGTTTCTTGGACTGTTTGAGCTGTTGGTTTCAAGGGGAATTTTCAGGAAAATGAAGATGAGTTTTCAAATTTGAAGGAGGTTTTTTTTAATAACATAAAAAGGAACTAAAACGTATTTCAATTTTCTCACAGGTGCTACCAATTTTGATATTCAAAGTTTCCTTTGGGACATGTTTTCAGAATTATGAATTTTCCTGTTTTATACATGATATTATAATGAAGATTCCGGAGAACTTAAGATGGTTTTAAAAAAACCAAGAGAGGTTTTTCTTATAAAAACTCTTATCTACAAAAACCGCCTCTATTTTTGCAACAAATATCAGGGATTGAGAGATAAGAACTCATGAGTGCAGCCTTATTGTTCAGGAAAAACAGAGTCATTTTTATTAGTAGATGAAGTGGTTGAAGGTGAAAAAGTTGTTTTTTGAGGAGGGTAAGAGGTATTTTTAACCAAATTTTCCTTATTAGGCTTCATAGTATCATCTCACATAGCCATGGACCTTTTATAGGCCTAAAATCAAAATTCTGTGAAGTTTGTGGACAATTAGGCAATTCCGGAGCGTGTCCCAGGCTTGAAGCCTAGTTTTTGCTACGGAATTTCTAAAGACATCTTTTTGGTTTCAAGTCACTTAAATTGACATGGTTAAGGAAATTTAAAGTTTTTATTTAAATTTTTTTTTTATCACTTAACACCCTCCATTGGTCAATAATAGCAGAGTATTATCACAGATGACCTTTTTGTTTTTGCTATGAAATTAGCTACGAAAGTAGCTCAAAACTTTGTTTTTACAGCAAGGTCAATTTTTCGAAGAAGTTAAAGGTTAAATAACTATTTCAAATATGTTCTCCATGAGGAATGAAAAACAATATCAAAGCAATGATAATGATCCAGATCTTGGGGGGAGGACCCAAGATCTAAGAAAATTGAAATGGATCTGACAAGATCCGCAAAATTAGAATGCCAGAAAAAAAGAGAGAACACAAAGAAAATAAAACCACAAAAAAACTTGTTTTATTAAAACAGAGAATAACTGTAGAAGCTACATTGTGGTAGACAATCTGTCCTTTTACAGAGTGAGGGTTGTTATTTATAGCCTTTTTTTATAGATAGAATACCATAGGTGGATACCATGGGCCAATACCATGGGTAGATACCACTTACAATACCATGGGTAAATCCCATGTGTGGATGAATACCATGGGTGGATACATACCACGGGTCACTTACAATACCATGGGAAAATAAATATCATGGGTGGATGAATACCATAGGTCGATGCCATTTACAATAACATGGGTAAATTCCATGGGTGGATGGATAACATGGGTAGATGAATACCATGGGTTGGTGCCATTTTCCATTCAGATCATTCCTCCCTCCTTAAGAAGCAATGGTCCCCATTGCGTGAAGTTCCCTCCTGAGAAGCCTTTGTTGAATATGAAGAGCCACTGAAGAGAAGGGTTTTGTGTAGTTAACCCATAACTGTGATGAACGAAGATCCGAGGATAGAGATACTCTGCAATGCTTGTGACCAACTGTGATATTGATACTGTGCGGCCTAGAAAATGGACTTCGATGAAGTGTGGGTTTGTGGATGAACCAAAACCATGAAAAATGAAGATCCAAGGATAGATATACCCTGTAATGCTTGTGACCAACTGTGTTACTAACTGTGTGTGGCCTAGCAAATGGACTTCGATGAAAATGATTCTGTGCGGTTGACCCATAACCGTGATGGTAATTGTTAATGAAATAGCAGGTGCCTACATAGCTTGGGGTGAGAGGGAACATCTCCAAATAACCCAAGCCAAATGCTGCTATGCTGAAACTGATGAATGTGAAGCAGGTGCCTACTAAAGCGGGGTGGGAGGGCATGTCTCCAAGGGGAACCTGCTTCGAATGCTGCTCCAGATTTAAAATGAGGATAACTCAGTCAATATAACTCATAATATTTATTATATATTATTTTTGGAAATGGAATGATCATTTTGCATCTTCTCATGTGTTTGAAACCACTATCTGGAGACTCTAGACTCTCAGATTCGCGTTGGAACTGTCTCGCCGTCACAAAATTTCTGAAAAAATAGTTGATTTTAAATCAATGATAACTCCCACATCTAGACTCCGATTTGACCGATTGTTTTTTTGAACTTGGGGTTTTTTTCAAGAGGAGCTTAGTTTTATATCAATTCTTCTAAAATTTTGCACTGAAAATTTCAAAAAATGACAGGAGAGCTGCCGTCCATGAATTGTCGTCATAAAAATTGCTTCAACATTGCTGATTTTGAATTAGCGATATCTCCCTCATCCGAACTCCAATTTGGTCGATTTTTTTTTTTTAATTTGAGTATTTTTTCACAAAGAATATAGATATGGTATTTTTTTTTGGAAATTTTTCACCAAAATTTTCAGATATGATCTGAAAACTCGCCGCCCAAAAAAAATTCATGGATTTTGTTGAAGATTGCTGCAAAACATTGAAAGGGAAAAATGTTTCAAACCCTCATTCCCATGGAGGCATAACCTGAATCTGATACCATTGATCCAGATCTTGAGGGGAGGCTCCCAAGATCTAAAAAAAATTGAAATGGATCTGCCAAGATCTGCAAAATTAGAATGCTAGAAAAAAAGAGAGAACACAAAGAAAATAAAACCACAAAAAAACTTCTTTTATTAAAACAGAGAATAAATGTAGAAGCTACATTGTGGTAGACAATCTGTCCTTTAACAAAGTGAGGCTTGCTATTTATAGCCTTTTTTTTAGATAGAATACCATAGGTGGATACCATGGGCCAATACCATGGGTAGATACCACTTACAATATCATGGGTAAATCCCATGTGTGGATGAATACCATGGGTGGATACATACCATGGGTCACTTACAATACCATGGGCGAATAAATATCATGGGTGGATGAATACCATGGGTCGATGCCATTTACAATACCATGGGTGGATGGATAACATGGGTAGATGAATACCATGGGTTGATGCCATTTTCCATTCGGATCAGATAAAGAGTATCAGATCAAAAGATTTCTAGGTGGAGATATTTTGTTATGGATATAGTTCAAAGATACCAACTCACTATGTTTCCATATCATCAAATTGACAACTCCTTAATAGTAGGCAGAGCAGCTTCATGAAGACAGTCAGAGAATTAATGTTTTGTTTGTGGCTAGCATGATTGAAAGACATGATTCCTTTCGAGGAATATTTGGATCATCTTTAGATTAAAATGTAATAAGTAGGTGTTTGAGTCATAGTAGTACTCTATCTCCTAATTCGAAAGGTGTCAGTTCTAGTTTTAAATATCTAGTTAGAAGTTAGATTTGGTGTGAGTAATAGAGTTTAATGATATAGCCACTTGGTAGATTGGATGTAAAGGATAGATGCCTATAAGTAGTGAGTACTTCTATGTATGAATGGTTGGAAAAAGTTATCTCAGGAGACTATTTTTGTAAAGCTTTAGAGTTTTCTGCCATATAGAGTAATAATAAAACTTTTCTTCATCTGAGATTTTTTTTTATATTTCAATGAGTTTATGTCCTATCTTTTGAAATATTTTCTTCCAAAGTCTTAATGCTTATTACTCATAATTCATGATTGTTCATGCTTTGAATTCCTTTAAGTATTAAGTTATGGTCAAATGAGTTTTAGGTCCTATCTTTGAAAGGTTTTCTTCAATATCTTAATGCTTATTACTCAGAATTCATGACTGTTCATGCTCTGACTTCCTTTAACTATTGAGCTATGGTGAATCTCTTTTAATATTTTCCTTTCAATACCTTGATGTCTCATTACTCAGAATTTATGTATCACATGCTCTGACTTCTTTTGAACCTCAAGTTATTGGGATTTTCTTGAATGTGTTACTCTTTCATTGAATTATTTACAAGCCTTAGCTTCCACAAGGAAAGCCTTGTTATTGAGATCCCTGTCATTGACTCCATAGCCCAATGGTAGTAAGATTTGATATTTTCAACTTGCAAACATATAAAAACAATACATAAATCATAGATTTAGCCATCTATTTTTATCATTAAACAATATCATAAACCCCCTTGAGAGAACCCTCTTAGATTGAAGAGGCTAAGCGTCAGTTAGAATTGGTTTGAAATAGTTACATTGAAGTTGTTTGATCAATAGCCAATCAAGTATGATTTTGGTGATAACACGTTCAGTAGAGAATTAGTGCTCAATTTTATTTAAAGAACAAACATAAAAAAACAATTTAAAAATAAATACGACTATCAATCACATATAAACACAAAAATCATATAAATATAAAAGTACCTGATATATCATATCTCTGCTCATGAAATAAATATCCTTGGTCCAACCTTTCTATTAAGATTATTCAAAAAGTACAGTAGTGCAACTTTCTAAAGCCTTCTTTACAAAAATTCAGAACCCTTTTCTTAAATACATGAAAGGGTTTTTATAGTTAAGACTTGAACTGTAAAAATAGTAAATACATGAAATGTTGAGGAGGTTTGAACAACCATAAAAAGAACAAAAATAGAGTACGTTTGAACAATAAATTCAAGAATGAGAAGTTGGTTTCTTTCCCATTTGTTTCTTTTGTTCATAGATATCCATCATGGGCTTCAATTTAGGAGGTTGAGCTAGCCTTATGCACATCTGTCCTGTATACACTGCATTTGAGAGCATAGGAAGCATGTGTGAAGTGGTTTCGACAAGGCATTGCAACATTAGCCATTGGCTATGTGGCTTTACTAGATATTTCCAATACTTCTCAAGAAATAACTTTTATTATAGTTTTTTAATATTATCCCTCTTCTTCTTGGACCATTCCTACCATGATTTCATTAATATTTTAACATTGGGCAAGGAGCCAGCTGGGAATTCTTGAATTAGATTATCGCCAAACAAATTGTCGTTGATATTTTCAGTAATATTTCCTGCGATATCTCTTTCTTTGGAGATAGCTCTTTCTTCTTGTTTTAATTTTATATCTTGGTTTGTAAAGAGGATTTATTTGTGTGAATCTTCTATCCTTAGAAGGTTTTTTGCTCTTCCTTATGCACTATCTTTCCATGTCAGATATTCAGAAATATTATCATTAATGTCATTGAAATTTATCCTCAAATCGGACAATTGATTCATAAGTGAATCACTTGTACTACATAGATCATTGATTACTGCAAATTTTTGGCAAAAGACCACCTGTTGCTGGGCTAGGAGGGTGTTAAATTCCACTGCTTCTTTCTTAAAATCCTCAATTTGAGGATTATCCTTCAATTGCTCAATTATGACTTGGTGTTCTTGTAGCTGAGCATATTTAATCTTGATGTCAGTTTCATGCTGGAGTTTCATTTCATCAAAGCTCTGTTGCAATTGTGATAATTGTACTTTCCATTGATGATCAATGTTTTGATTTTATTTCAAAAATTCTTGTTCCAACTGTTGAATCATGTCATCTTTGTATTTGATTAATTGTTGCACTTCTGAAGCCTTATCAATGGTAGTTATTGCATAGGCCCCTATAAACTGCCATAGCATAATTAAGTCATCAAAGGGATTTGTTTGTGGATCATTCCACATAACATCCAACGATACATCTCCAAGAACCAGTGCCTGGGATTTCTTAACTCTCCTTCTCTTCCTTTGCCTGCTCATTACGACCCTATGCTTAGGGCTGTAAAATATATCGAGAGGAGGAATCTCTTTGATTTAAGAACAATTTCTGAAGTGGGGTGTGTCAATATGAATTATACATCCTCCGTATTTATAGCTTTATCAAAAGCCCCAACGGTAAGTGGGATTTTCTTATTAATTTCAGAAGTTCTAATTGTTTCTCTTGAAATTGAGGTGTCGACCTCTTGTGATCTTGATTTATTAATTTGTTGATCAAACTGATCCCAAAATTTATCCAAGTCACTACTAAACAATATTTCTCCAATTTATTATGATTTTCATGTAGTTTCCATTGTTCCTTGTGACATATCGCTGTCCTTTGAAGACTGTGCTAAATCCTACTCTATTTGTAAAACTGGTTGAGAAACCCTCAATGTGTCAAGAGGGAGATTTTCCAACTTTTTATTTCTATATTCTTTGAACTCATTAAGTTGCTTTGGATTTAGATGAGCTTCTTACCAACTTTTTTACCTGTAGGTATGTTTGTGCAGACTCAAATAAATCATCAAAGTCATCAGGGTCATGTATGAATTATCTCACTTTAACCTGAGATGTGAAATTTTGGGCTAATTTGTTTGGGTCGTACTGCCTGTCGGGAATAGTGGGAAAGTTTAGGCATTGTATGTAGTTGATTTCAAGCCCAAAATTCTTGAAATTATCTAGATCATACACTCTATATTTGGTGGGGAATGATGGTCAGGCAGATTTCTTGGCTTCTTTCAGGGCTTTAGTTAAGTCATTTCCCACAATTTGATAGGAAACTTCTCGAGCCAAGAGTTTAATAGAGAGGGAGAACATGAGGCCTGTCTAGACTACCAAAAACCATAACATAAGTAAATAACTCTTCTCTGAACCACTTGCTTATGGCTGTGAAATTTCCCCTGGATTCATTAGATAATCTAGGGGCCTTTTACCAAAGAAACCTTGGTATAAAGGCAACATCGCTCCATGAAATTTTTTATAAAAATGGGATTGGAAATTAGATTCCAAGAGGATATTGTGATAGATGTGGATAGTAGTAGGGTCTTATAGGGTCCATTTCCATCCCATGGATGGGAAATCAGAGGTAAAGCAAATGGTGTCCATGATATATGCACTCATATAAAAGGGGGGAATTGTCTTGGTAGAGACTTTTATGTCTCTTCTATAGGCTAAGATTTGAAAATCTATATTATTCGACAAGATAGTAGCCCAATCCATTATGTAGGAATCTGATACCACGTCAATTAGGGGGACCCATTCAACTGTAGACTTTGTTGTATTGGGATATCCAAACAACCTACACATCATACCTGCAGTATAGCAATGAGGACCAACGAGAGAAGATATGGAGTACATACCCTTTTCTTCATGCTTGTGCTTATTTGGATCCCATCTCCATTGTCTTATTATCTCTGACTCAAGCTTGTTTTCATCTGCAAACTTATGAATGAAATTCTTATCATATATATTTTGCGGGTCTGGTAGATGATACATTTTCTTCAAGTATTCAGCTCTGAAAGACCCAATTATTATTTGTCTTGAGGTTAGGCACATCCTTTATGAAATATTGAGATTATAAATAACCCAATTAACCATATTTGTGTAGGGTAGAATCTTAGGCCGAGAAGAAATATGATGAAGGAAGGAATTGGTGATATCATTGTGAGTAGTTTCAGAAGATGACAAGGAGTCATCAGTCATGGCTGTTAGACTCCTATACCAATAGGTGTCATTTTTCATGATTGTCTTGATTGAACTATGTAATATGTTCAAACCTTTTTCTTGAGTAAAGGTGTTCCATATTCTTGAAAAACCAAAAAATCAAAAAATGTTAAAAATGTAAAGAGGGTATACCCTAAAAGAAAAATCAAAGGGTAAAAAGAATAAAATGGTCAAAAAAGTGAAAGAAATGAACCCCAAGCAAAAAATAGACCAAGGAAAGTGTGCAAATCCAAATGCCACTACTACTTCATTTTTTGTAAATAAGTAATTGTGTGCAGCTTGTTAAACTTTGCCACAATTTATGAAGAGTCAAACTGTTTAAACTTGACTCATTCATGTTTCAATTTCATGTTGTAGAATAGAGAATAAATATCTGACCAAACAGTTTAATCTTGGCAGATAAGGAGATAGGTAGAGTTAATAAAAGGTGCTCAACAGTTTAATCTGAGCCCTTGGATGTAATAAGAGTAGAATTAGATAGATTTGCCATGTAAAAGGAAAAAACTGATAAGGGTTTGCAAGTCCAAATGCACCCTAATAAAGAAGAGAAAATGGTAGTGAAAAGTAGATAGGGTAGGTAGATGGTGTTGCAAAGTTTTATGTGATGAATGATGGTGTTAAATGTGTTAATCCTTTACTTTCATCACAAGTACTGAAGCAAAAAATACATTGGAAAATTCACAGAAAGCAAAGTCAAAATCATTAACTTCCCACATCACTTTCTCCCTAAAAGTTTTACTAATTTCCCCAAAGTGCTAAGGTATTTGAAGATTAAAGGGGCTCAAGGAATTTCCTTGACTTTTGGAGGGACCGGACCCTCGGCCTGATGATCAAAAAGACCTAAGTACTTGAAGTTATCCATCATTGCACTCATTCACTTTTAATGTTTTCCTAAGTAAAATTCCATTTTACTTAGGGAAAATTATGCAAAATTCCATAATAATCCCTCAAAATTACTTACTATTCTAAGTTTAAGTGTTGAAATTGAGATATTGCAATTTACTTCAGAAATCTTCACTTTCTTAGATTTGCAAAATGTTTTGAGTTTACCTTGTCCTTTGTCATATTAACTTCTGATGTATTTATTAAATCCCTAGTAAAAAGACCTTATCCTATAGTACTTAACTCCTTTTATCTAATATCCCAAAAACCCATCTATTATGATTTTAACCAAAGTATTTATTTTCCCATGCATTCATAACAAACCCACATTATGTGCCCTTTGGTTAAAATATATCATTATATAATATTCCCGCCCCTATGATAAGTTAAACACATTGGTTGATTTATCATATAATAAAAACATATATGAAAAACTTTGAAACATATATTTTATATGTTTAAATAAAATAAATCCCGAGTTTAATTAAAACTAAATTTCGGAAATAATTCCATTTTCCCCCCCATACCTGACGCCCTAACTCGAGTTAAAAATCCCGCTGTATATTCCATTCCCTAACCCTAACTCGAGTTAAAAAATCAAAGTTCTGTTACGACCCCGACCCTTTATAACCATGGGATTAATTAATCACTTGGATTAATTAATAACCAACTTTTCCTCCAATCAAAAGCCGCCCGGTATAAATAATGAAATGTTAATTATTTTAAATATCCGTCGGGCCTGCACAATTAATCCTCCGCTAACGCCACGTCCCCTCCACCGTCGGATCGCCCCTCCAAAAATCAACGGTTCATGATCGTTCCGCTGGCAATCTTACATCCGAAAGTTAACACGCGGGGGCACGGTGGTTTTGAAATAGTTCACCGGCCACATGTTGACTTCTAAATGGAATCACTGCCTCCCCGTTTAAAACCGCCATTGCCCATAAGCGGTGCGGAAATTACCGCTTACCGCCCGACCCCTGCCACATGTCATCCCGTACCTCGATGACGTCATTCCTCGATAAAATAAAAATCCCTTTTTGACTTTGCAAATAAAACAAATTTCGTGTTTTTTCTGTCATTTTCATTGCTGAAAGCGACTGCGCCTTCCACTACGAAATTCAAAATTTCACTGAAAATTACTGTTCTATCCAACTTCGCTCGAGAATTCTGCCGGACCAGTGTTCAAGCATCTTCTTGCCACCACTTGATACCTGTTAAATCCTAGTTTGCCTCCGAAAACAGGTATTTATTCTGTTGCGCTCCGAACTTTGAAAGAAACTCTGTGTTCCTTGTTTTTCCACTTGATCAGTGTCAAAATCTTGTTGCTGAGATCATTCCCTGATTGTTAAAACTGTGAATTGTTCTCCCAAACCTGCAACTGTGCCATTTTCCCTCATTAAAACTAAGATTGTGCCCGGTCTGTGAAGAAAACCCAGAAACTTCCATTTTGAATACACAAGAACCAAAATGGAAGCCCCGGTAGCCCTGAACGTAACTCCATTGAATGCCCCTCATAGAGAGTTAGAATAATTTCCCTTAGTTGATAAAGACTTCCAAATAAAAGACTTGGTTTTCGATGAAAGCCCCCTTCGAAGTTATTGCCGCCGCAGAGACGATTATTCGAAGGGATTGGATGTCATTGTATTGTGGGAATCCAATTTCCCAAGATATCTCATCCCCTCAGTCCTCATTTTCCCAGAAATTATCCACTACTGCCATTCTAACTATGATCCAACTCAAAGAGCAGTGATGTCCCCTGACCAGAGTGTTCTTTTCCCTATCACTACTCAGGCCATCAATGCAATGCTCCATTTTGAACCTGATCAAGATCTTGCTCCTTTGTCCATGGAAGAACTCCTTGAAAAGTCTGCCCAACTGTCCCCAGAAAAACTAAAATGTATTTGCCAGACTTTTATGTTGCCTGAACATCAACCTAAGGGGTCCCCTCCATATGATTTTGCTTATTTTAATAAGTTGGGCAGACTCATCCTCAATATGATATCCTTTATTATGGGTTTCAATACAAGTGAATATGTTGATGAAATAACCTTGGTATTGCTGTCTATCTTTACTCCTGGGCAACCTCCTGCAATAAAATATGATTTTGCATCCTTCATTTCCAATAAAATCCATGACCAGTTCATGAGGCTAGATAATGAGAAAGTGTTCAAATATTCCTTAGTTATTTACCATCTCCTCATCTATTATCAATCAGAGAAGTTCCCTTTCCCTATTAAAAAGCTTGATGCCAAGGGAAACCCTAGATCAGTTATTTTTTGGTCTGCCATAACTCATTCTTCTTATGATTCTCCCTATTCTTATGCTGAGTTCATCGATCTTTTTGTATATCCTGCAACTACCTTGTTGACAGGAATTCCCCCTCCAAGGCTCAGTAATGAGATTATGAAGACTTTGCAGCTTTCAAGGACATATAAAGTTGGGGATTGGTATTTATATCAAAATCATTCAGTCATCAGAATATATGGATGTGAATCATATCCATTCAGGTTGCCAAAATATGTGCCTATGAGGATTTTTGCCTTAGAATATTTCAGGCAAATGAATAATTCTGATATGATTCATTTTTGTAGTGTAAAAAAGAAAGCCCAACTCAGGATTAAAAGTCAATTAGGTCCTTTCATCTGCAACTCTAGGGAGGCCGAGCGAGAAGCAGAAGATATACTACAAAACCATTGCAAGTTCCAAAGGAGTTTTCGTTGGGTTCCTTATGATCCATTTGGTTTCATCTGTGATAAAAGAATGAAGAAAAAATCTTCCCCATATATTCACCACAGGATTCCTGATATAGAACAATATGCTAACCAAGATGAATGGGTGGAAGGAACACTAGTTGAGCAAGATAATGAAGAAGACAATAGAAACAAAATTATGAAAAATCTTGAGAAAGAGTTTGACCTAGAATCTTTTGGTCAAGTGCAGGTACCTCACATTGGCACCTCTTCAGCAGGAAATCTCCAACAGGGGTTACAGGAAGAGAGTCTATCAATTGCAGCAGAGTCTAAAGGTAAAGGGAAAGAACTTGAAATACAGGTCATTGAAACTTTTGTCATAGCAGAGAAACCTCAAACCTCCAGGGCACCAGATCAGACACAGGTTTCTCCTACTCAAGTAAATCATCCTGAAGTTTCAGAATTACAAACTCCATCTAATATGGAAATAGGTAAGAAAAGACAGGCTCCGGATCCTACTCCTCCCAAAGAGTCCTCAGAGCTACATCAAGCCAAAAAGCAGAAACCTGATCCACTTCCAGATGTGGAAATCATTGATGAAATGTTTGATGATGGAAGAGAAGATAGTCAACTAACTGGCACAGTTAGTGAGACACATACAGGCCACAAAGGAAAAGAATTGCAAAAACAGTTGAGTACTGAAGTATCTTCTTTTAAGCCACCAAAAACAGATACAGGTGATATAAAAAGAACTTTCATTAATATAAAGGCAAAGAATGATCCATTGAGAATGAAGGTATATGATCAATATCTGAAAATGGCTCCACATAATCAGGAAAGGTTAATGTCAGCATTTGACATTCAACAAGGCAAAATGATGATGAGTCATTTTAAATCCAAGGTGCCCAAACCCATGACAGCAGCTGATTATATTAGGACCAATTTTGAGGTCCTGGCAAAAGACATTCATCCCTTGGACCAGATAGAGCTGCATAAACAAACTGGGGAAATGGTATATTCCACCCTTACTGATAAGGCCATGTCAGCCCTGAGGCTGCAAGATTCTTTAAATAACACAAACACCCAATTGCAAATTGAGAAGGCCTCTTCTCAGGCCAAAGATAACAGAATAAAGTCTTTGGAAGACATAATCATCAGTTTGGGTCACAACCCCAAAGATATCAAAAGCATTGAGGCACTAATTAAAAAGAAAGATGATGATATTGCTGCACTAAGAAAACAGCTGAAATTACCAGCCTCAAGGCATCCCCAGACCCAAGAAGTTTTGAAGGAAAATTCACAGGAAGAGATAATGGAGTTGCTCTTAAAAATGACTGAGCAACTGAGTGAAACAGAGAAAGAATTGGAACAAGATTTACAAGAAAAGGAAGCTATCATGCAGGCATCCATCACAGAAGCTACTACAACTACAGGTACCACAACAACAGATCAACAAACAGAATCAGGACAGGTAGACACTTCTGGTTTAAGTTCTGATGAATTGGTAAAACAAATGGAAAGTTTAAAACTCAGGGTCACAGAACTTAAAACCACAAAATTTCAGTTAGAAAACTTGGAGCAGAAATATGATATGTCTAAAAGGACTGTTGCAGATAATACCAGGGAAATTAAAAGATTGGAAAAATTGGTTAAGGCTTTAGAAAAAGATCTTTCATTAGAAAAGCCTTTGAGAGAAATAAATGAAATTCTTTGGGATAATATAATTGAGTCAGTAAAAAGTATTTGGACTTTTGTTCAAACAATCTTTGAACAAAATGACTTGATCAAAGTAGCTCAGGAAGAAATAGCCAAAACCAGAGATGAATTAAAGAGCAGACTTGAGCAAGCCAATCAACTTATACAGTTTCTGAACACCCGGACTAAGCAACAAATTTCAGAGTTAGGAATTGATGACAGAACAGGCACTATCTTAGAAATAAAAAGAGTTTTTACCAAAAGAACTCTTATGCAGAATTTGGAAAGGAAGTGCTCAGATATCCTAGAAGAAATCAATGCTTTTAGAGGGAAATTTCAGGTTTTATTAGACAATGGGTTACCCATTCCTATGCTAGCAGGTGACAAGATAATGGACCTGGAAACCTATGTTACTAAAATAGATATACATGCTCATAACACCACTGTTCTTTCTATCAATGCGTCACAAGCAACATTGCCAACAGGGAGGAATCTCTATGATAGATTGAAGAATTTGTTTCATCTGGAGCATGAAATAAAGTATTTGCTCCCTAGTCAGCCCACTTTTTACAGATACACAGAGGCCGATGAGACATTGAGAAAACTTAAAAGAACCGTAATAGCAGAAGATCAATGGTGGGAAGACTTATTGGAAATTTTGTAAAATTTATCTTAAGGCAGAGAAATTTGACTTTTACCATCATGTAAAGGATAAATAGTGAGCACAGATTAAAGAGTATCAGTTGAACAGGTTAAAGAGTATCCGTAGAAACAAAGAGTATCAGACAAGCAAAGGAATTACTCAAAGGGAGAGCATCAAGCCCTATTATAGCACCTGCCTCCAGCACATCCACAGAGGAAGGAAACAACACATCAGCAGTTACTTGTTATTCTGTCTACGAGACCATTTGTCTCCTTTTTTATTGTAAATTACTCATTAGTCACCCTAGATTATTGGCTAGGTTAGTGTGAGATATTTTCAATCATTTTTTGTATAAATAAACTCTCAAGGAGAGTGTTGAGGGTGGATTCTATTATTTGGCTGTGACATTGAAGTTTTTGGAATAAAAAGTGTTTTGGAGAAATTTATTTGTGGCTTACTGGATGACCATTTGAAGCTCAGGACTTTTTTAGGATTCATGTGTCGGACCACAGTTCAATAAGTCTTTCTATCCTATGTTTTAAGTTTTATATCTATTTATAATATCATTATGTCCATTTCTGAATAATTTACATAAAGGATTGAATCGGAATTTACTTAATTGTACTCTGATTTCAGATGTGATTATTCTTAATGTTTTCCTCTAAATTGGTTATAAGCACGAATTCTTAAATGCTCTTGCTTTTCTAATTTAAACATTCTTGATTACTATAATAAAGAATTCTTCATTTCTCTTTATTTGTAGTCATTTCATTTCTTTCTTTTGAACATGGTGAAAGATTCTTAGCTGCCTTTCATCCCTTCAAAATCATCCCATCCACTTTAAATTTTAAGGATTGTTCTCTGTCTGGCTATATTGCCCTGCAAAACCATCTTGTGTGTAGAATAGAAATCCAGTAAAGCCATCCTTTGACTCCATAGCCCAATGGACTGAAAATCTTCAACCTTGCCCCTAGTTTGCGGATTCCACCATTTTCAAACAAACTCTTGGATCTATACCTAGCCTAAAACCTTCTAAGAACAAATATAAATCATAAAGAGAGAGCCCTCTCTAGATGCAGATTCGCTAGATTCTGTATCTGAAGGTTGGTTTGTGGTTACCTCGGGTATACTTTCCTTTTCCACAACTTCAAGGAAAACCTGAGTGATAACATAGTGGTGACTCCACTGGGGACTCTGAATCATTTTTTGTTAGAAGACAAGGAAGTCAAGAAAGTTTTGAAAGAGGAAGTCAAGAGAGCTCTGGTAGTTCCAGACCTCTTTCTAGATCACTATCTTGTCCCGTGAAAATCATATATTTTGACGAAATTCCTTTTGATGAACGATTTGAAACATCCTTATTTGTGAATTTTTCTGAAACCGAATTATCAAGATTAGTTCCAGATCCATTGTTTTTTGAAGATTTGCAATTCAGATTTGTTTCATATCACCTTGACAGACATTTACAAAACTCCATTTCATCTGAACTGACCTTTGAAGAAAGTTCAAACGTTTATGTGATTACTGAAGCTTCCCCAAGTTCAGTTACTTTTTCTCAAGCTTTTCAAACACCAGTCACCCCTTCTACTCCTCCACCTAGACCACCACCACCTATTATTCCATTACCCCTTCCAATGGCCAATAGATATGCTCCTTTACAGTTGCCGGCCAACCCTGCAGCTTTGCCTCAAGATTATCAGAGTAAGATCACGCCTTTTGATGGCTCAGGTACTTACACAGCTCAACAACATACCAAAAGGATGACTGATTACTTTGAATTTTATGAAATTGATACTGATGATGTCCGAATGAGAATTTTTGTTCAGAGTCTTACTGGGGAAGTTAGGACATGGTTTAGGGCCCTTACTCCAAACAGTATTGCTGATTTAGCAGCTTTGTATAGGGCATTTTTGAATAGATGGGAGAAGAAGAAAGACCCTCTTCAGATCCTATCAGAATTTGAAAAATTGAGGAGAAGACCCAATGAAACCGTGCAAGATTACATCATAAGGTTCAATGAAGCCTACAACGTTGTTCCTCAAAACCTTAGACCCCCTCCTGACTCAGTATTGGTCAAATTCCCAGATGGTTTTGACTCTGACATAGCCTATTCACTCAGGGAAAGAGCTCCCCAAACCATAGAAGAAATGCAGAGCATTGTAGTTAGTGTGGAAGCAAATCTTATAGAAAAACGAGCCAGAGCTAGGGCCGAAAGAAGAATGCCTCTGAATGAAGAACCTTCAGCTTTTGAAAAGAAGATGGATGCAATCATTAAAGGTATGGATAGATTAGGAGACAGAGTGGAGACAATTGAAAGAAAATCTACTGGTGATAATATTGTAAGAAACCCAAACTTTAGAAGAAATCAGAACCAAAATATTGGAAAGAATGTCCCTGACCAAAACATCAGGCCACCTTTCCAAGAAAATTTTGTTGAAAACTCAACTTCTGAAGAACCTATAGAAGATGTAGAAATAAACAATGTAACTGAAGACAAAAATGAACCAGAAGTTTTCTTATCCCAGGATGATCAAGAGAATCACATCCTTGAAACATTCCAAACTCATTCAGGTGAAACTTTTGATTTTAAGGAAGGCTATGACACAGCAATTTATGAGGTTCATAAACAGTACAATTTGAGAAGTAGACGGATTGATGTGCCAGAGAATAGTAAATAGAAAACTGCAAAACAAAATGTCAAAGGTAAAGTTAACATCCCTCCTATACAAAACAGTCCTCCTGTACAAATTCTGTCTAGGACAACTCCTAACCCTTTAGATCCAATAATTGAAGATGTGTCTGACAACCAACCAAATAATAAACAACAATCTAATACTTTTCCTCCGGTAGGAAATGTAGAAGAAACAGTAGAAATTAGTTCAGAAACACCTTCAAATCAAAATTTCACTCATGAAAAAGAGAAAAATGTTGAAGACCCAAAAAATAGAGAAAACCCAATTGTGCAAAATACTAAAGCTCAAACAGAAAAACCTTTCAATCTAGAGGCTGAAATAGGCAAACTAAAGATAGCTGTTCCTTTATCAGAATTGGCTAAACATGATGTCTATAGAAGACAAATCAGCAAATCCCTAAACATTAACATTACTGGAATGGATGATTCAGTAAACATACTTGATGATCAACCCAAACTCCTTTTTGGCCCCGAGGTAAATGGCAAACCAGAAAGCGGAGGGACTCCTCCATTTTATGTAAGCCTTAATGTTCATGACAAGATACTCCACAATGCTATGTTGGATTCTGGAGCATCCCATAATTTGATGCCTAAAGCTGTGATGGAAAGATTAAATTTAGACATTACCAGACCATATAAAGATTTGTTTTCTTTTGATTCTAGCCAGGTAAAATGTCTAGGTTTGATTAAAGATTTGTGTGTTACTTTGGTGCAATATCCTGCTAAGTTTGTTTTGATGCATATAGTAGTAGCTGATATCCCTCCTAAATATGGTATGTTGTTGTCTAGATCCTGGGGTGCTAAACTTGGAGGATCTATTCAGCTGGACATGTCATATGCCACTATTTAATTTTTTGGTCAACCTAAAAGATTATATAGAGAAACATTGATGAAGTACTTGGTTAGTAGTCATGAGAAGCCTGAAAAATTCCCTGTCTATTCAATACATTAGGATATGGATTCCTTCATCCTCTATAATGCTGAAAAGGACCTTCCAACTAAACTAGAAGCACCTGAAAAGGAAGCTACAAACAAAACTACTGTTAAGATTAAAGAGATTTCTGAAAACCAAGAAACACCACTCAACCAAGAAATATCAGAAAAAGATAAACAACTAGCTCCTGTTAAGAAACATGTGAAAACAGTTGATGAAGATTATGGGCATGAAATTTTGTGGCATTTAGAATTTGATGGCTCAGTAAACAAGTTAGGAGTAGGGGCTGGAATTTAGTTACATAATGTTGAAAATGATCATGCAGAAGGTCATTCTTATAGATTGAATTTTAAATGCACTAATAACATGGCTGAGTATGAAGCCCTTTTATTGGGGCTTAAACATGTCAAAAAGTTAGGAGCAATTAGGGTGTCAATCATAGGAGACTCTGAATTAATTATCCAATAGATTAATGGTGAATGTTCAACCAAAGATCCCAGATTGAAACAATATAGAGAAACAGTTGTGGAAATTCTTAACACCTTTCTACAAGCCCAACTTGCCAAGATTCCAAGGAAACAAAATTTGCATGCTCACAGTCTTGCAATGTTCGCTAGCACATGTAAGCTGCCTTTTGGACCTAATCATCAGTTCACAGCTGAGATTAGACATAGACCTGCTATACCGGACAATCTAATGAATTGGCAAGTATTTGTAAATAACAATCAGATCAATAGTTTTTTGACATTATAAAATGAGTTTTCTAACAGTAATATAGATGAGGACATAACAATTAGTGAATATGATCAAGAAAAAGAACAAAAAATAGATATTTAGAGAGAGGCTGCAATTCATATGCTTCACCCAACCACATTCACAGAAAAAGATATGCAGGATGTGATACAAATGGAATTCGATGAGATCATAGAAGATGAAACTGAAATCATTAATCTAAAAGACAATCATTTGCCCAAAGGTTTAACTCCTTTGGAGGATCTTTTTGATTCAAATGACATTCCATTCAAACCTAAAATGGATCCTGTTAAGGATGATATCGAAGAGTGTAACTTAGGAACCCCAGAAAATCCCAAAATGGTTAAATTTTCAAAATGTCCGCCAGAAGATCAAAAGGTTAAATATGTTGAACTTTTAAAAGAATTCCAGGATGTTTTTGCCTGGAGTTATTAAGATCTTAAATCATATGATACATCAATCATTCAGCATACAATACCTTTGAAACCAGATCAGAAACCTTTTAAACAAAAACTTAGAAGGATCAATCCTGTTTTATTACCTTCAATTGAAAAAGAAATTAAAAGGATGTTTGAAGCAGGGATTATAGCTCCTATTAGGTTCTCTGAATGGGTTTCGAATCTAGTACCAACAAGAAAGAAGACTGGAGAAATTAGGTTGTGTGTCGATTTGAGAAATTTGAATAAAGTTTCTTTAAAAGATAACTATCCTTTGCCTAAAATGGATCATATTCTACAGAGGGTAGTGGGATCTTCAAGAATATCTCTTCTGGATGGATTTTCAGGGTATAACCAGATTCTGGTTCATCTTGATGATCAAGATAAAAAAGCATTTACAACACCATGGGGTACTTTTAAATATGTCAAGATGCCATTTGGACTCAAGAATGCAGGAGCTACATTTCAGAGAGCAATGGATATTGCTTTTGCTAAAGAAATACATGATTTTCTGGTAATTTATCTAGATGATTTAACAGTTTTTTCCAAAACAGATCAGCAACATTTAGATCATTTTAAGGCAAGTGTTTATAAAGTGCAGAAAATATGGTATTTCCTTAAATCCTAAAAAGTCATTGTTTGGTTTGGAAGAAGGAAAGCTCTTAGGTCACATTATTTCTAAAGATGGCATTCGAATTGACCCTGAAAGAATACAAGAAATTTTGCAGATACCTCATCCCAGAAACATAAAAGAGTTGCAAGCCTTCATAGGAAAGATTAATTTCTTGAGAAGATTTATTTATAGCTTAGCAGAATTACTTATATTGCTTACTAACATGCCTAAAAAAGATTCAAGCATTGAATGGACTGTAGAAGCAAAGCAATCATTTGAAGAAATAAAAATGGCTTTAACTAGGACACCAGTTCTTACCAGTCCAAAATTTGACAGAGATTTCATTATTTTTTCATTTGCTTCTGAACATACAATTGCAGCTGTTTTACTACAAAAAGATGATCAGGGATGTGAAAAACCAATTGCTTTTTTTAGTAAAGCACTTAGAGATGCATCTTTGAAATACAATATCATGGAGAAACAGGCTTTTGCATTGGTAAAAGCAATTAAAGATTTCAGAATTTACATATTATATTCTCATGTGATAGCTTATGTGCCTAATGCTGTAGTTAAAGACATCTTGACACAAGATGGCATTGAAGGCAAAAGAGGTAAGTGGATAGCTACCATTTTGGAATATGATATTGAAATTAAACCAACAAAACTCATAAAAGGTCAAGGTTTGGCTCAACTCATGACTGAAACTAATTGCCAAGCCTTAGACATTAACGAACTAGATGACGAATAGGAGATAGCGACTCCACATATCAGTCAAGCTTTCTTAGATTCTCCCTGGTACACTGATATCATTCATGTTTTATTAAACCTGCAAGCTCCTCCAGGGTTGTCCAGAATGAAAAGAAGATTTTTGAAAATGACATCTTTAAAATATTGTATTTTAGATAGCACTCTATTTTGGAAAAATCATGAAGGAATATTATTAAATTGTTTATTGAAAGATGAAGCTGACAAAGTTCTTAATGAATTTCATGCAGGGGATTGTGGTGGACATCTCTACTGGAAATCAACTACAGACAAAATCTTAAGTGCTAGTTTATACTGGCCAACCTTGTTTTCAGATGTTAAGAAATTTGTAACAACTTGTCATAAGTGTCAGATCTTTGAGGGTAAAAGAAAGTTGTTACCTTTACCATTAAGACCAATTTCCACAGAAAGACCCTTTCAACAATGGGGATTAGATTTTATTGGTGAAATTCATCCATCTTCTTCTGGAAAACACAGATGGATTTTAACTGCCACATATTACTTTACCAAATGGATTGAAGCTATCCCATGCAGACAAGCCAATGATTCTGTAATTATAGGGTTTTTAGAAACCAACATACTTTCCAGATTTGGCTGCCCAGAAAAAATCATAACAGATAATGCTGCTGCATTTAAATCAAAGAAAATGATTAGTTTCTGCAATCAATATCATATTACTTTAGGCCATTCAACAGCCTATTACCCTCAGGGTAATGGACTGGCAGAATCTTCCAATAAAAGTCTTATTAATGCATTATGGGCAGACAGACTTACAACTAAGAAATAAATTGGAACCAGTCCATATGAATTGGTTTATGGCATTGAAGCAAGATTCCCATCATCTTTAGGAATTCCTGTTATGAAATTACTTCAGGAGGCTCAAGTGGAACCAAATGATATTCAAAGGAGAATTAACCAAACAATTCACTTGCAGCAAACCAGAGAAGAAGTGTATCAACGATCCCAAGTCTTGCAGGAAAAGTTAAAGAAAATGTTTGACAAAAGAACTAAGGCAGAGGATTTTCAACTAGGTGATAAAGTCCTAAGATGGGATTCTAGAAAAGAAGAAAAAGGGAAACATGGGAAATTTGATTTCTTATGGAAACGACCTTATATCATTCATGCCTTGCAGGGGAACAACACATACTTTTTGAAGGATTTGGACAATTCAGAAGCTGAGGAAGGACCAGTCAATGGTCGAATGCTGAAGCATTATTTTGATCCTATTTACTAGGATATTCTAATTTTTTCTAACTTGTACATAATATATCTTTCTCTAATGCATCAGTTTTGATTGGATGGTGACTTCTTGAAGTTGAAGCCCGAAGTGAAGGCCCTAAGCTTCAAAAATTTCACTATCATATATTCAATAAAGCTACCAGAAGAAGGAGATTAGATGGTTTAGTTTGAAGACATTTTGAGGCAACTGACCTGCTGTTCTTGACTTTTCACAAGGAAAAGCCATCCCCAAGTGGAGCCAGTGTTAGACTCCTATACCAATAGGTGTCATTTTTCATGATTGTCTTGATTGAACTATGTAATATGTTCAAACCTTTTTCTTGAGTAAAGGTGTTCCATATTCTTGAAAAACCAAAAAAATCAAAAAATGTTAAAAAATGTAAAGAGGGTATACCCTAAAAGAAAAATCAAAGGGTAAAAAGAATAAAATGGTCAAAAAAGTGAAAGAAATGAACGCCAAGCAAAAAATAGACCAAGGAAAGTGTGCAAATCCAAATTCCACTACTACATTTTTTGTAAATAAGTAATTGTGTGCAGCTTGTTAAACTTTGCCACAATTTATGTTGAGTCAAACTGTTTAAACTTGACTCATTCATGTTTCAATTTCATGTTGTAGAATAGAGAATAAATATCTGACCAAACAGTTTAATCTTGGCAGATAAGTAGATAGGTAGAGTTAATAAAAGGTGCTCAATAGTTTAATCTGAGCCCTTGGATGTAATAAGAGTAGAATTATATAGATTTTCCATGTAAAAGGAAAAAAATGATAAGGGTTTGCAAGTCCAAATGCACCCTAATAAAGAAGAGAAAATGGTAGTGAAAAGTAGATAGGGTAGGTAGATGGTGTTGCAAAGTTTTATGTGATGAATGATGGTGTTAAATGTGTTAATCCTTTACTTTCATTACAAGTACTGAAGCAAAAAATACATTGGAAAATTCACAGAAAGCAAAGTCAAAATCATTAACTTCCCACATCACTTTCTCCCTAAAAGTTTTACTAATTTCCCCAAAGTGCTAAGGTATTTGAAGATTAAAGGGGCTCAAGGCATTTCCTTGACTTTTGGAGGGACCGGACCCTCGGCCTGATGATCAAAAAGACCTAAGTACTTGAAGTTATCCATCATTGCACTCATTCACTTTTAATGTTTTCCTAAGTAAAATTCCATTTTACTTAGGGAAAATTATGCAAAATTCCATAATAATCCCTCAAAATAACTTACTATTCTAAGTTTAAGTGTTGAAATTGAGATATTGCAATTTACTTCAGAAATCTTCACTTTCTTAGATTTGCAAAATGTTTTGAGTTTACCTTGTTCTTTGTCATATTAACTTCTGATGTATTTATTAAATCCCTAGTAAAAATACCTTATCCTATAGTACTTAACTCCTTTTATCTAATATCCCAAAAACCCATCTATTATGATTTTAACCAAAGTATTTATTTTCCCATGCATTCATAACAAACCCACATTATGTGCCCTTTGGTTAAAATATATCATTATATAATATTCCCGCCCCTATGATAATTTAAACACATTGGTTGATTTATCATATAATAAAAACATATATGAAAAACTTTGAAACATATATTTTATATGTTTAAATAAAATAAATCCCGAGTTTAATTAAAACTAAATTTCGGAAATAATTCCATTTTTCTCCCCATACCTGACGCCCTAACTCGAGTTAAAAATCCCGCTGTATATTCCATTCCCTAACCCTAACTCGAGTTAAAAAATTAAAGTTCTGTTACGACCCCGACCCTTTATAACCATGGGATTAATTAATCACTTGGATTAATTAATAACCAACTTTTCCTCCAATCAAAAGCCGCCCGGGATAAATAACGAAATGTTAATTATTTTAAATATCCGTCGGGCCCGCACATTTAAACCTCCGCCAACGCCACGTCCCCTCCACCGTCGGATCGCCCCTCCAAAAATCAACAGTCCATGATCGTTCCGCTGGCCATCTTACATCCGGAAGTTAACGCGCGGGGGCACGGTGGTTTTGAAATAGTTCACCGGCCACGTGTTGAATTCTAAATGGAATCGCTGCCTTCCCATTTAAAACTGCCATTGCCCATAAGCGGTGCAGAAATTACCGCTTACCGCTCGACCCCTGCCACATGTCATCCCGTACCTCGATGACGTCATTCCTCGGTAAAATAGAAATCCCTTTTGACTTTGCAAATAAAACAAATTTCGTGTTTTTTCTGTCATTTTCATTGCTGAAAGCGACTGCGCCTTCCACTACGAAATTCAAAATTTCACTGAAAATTACTGTTCTATCCAACTTCGCTCGAGAATTCTGCCGGACCAGTGTTCAAGCATCTTCTTGCCACCACTTGATACCTGTTAAATCCTAGTTTGCCTCCGAAAACAGGTATTTATTCTGTTGCGCTCCGAACTTTGAAAGAAACTCTGTGTTCCTTGTTTTTCCACTTGATCAGTGTTAAAATCTTATCGCTGAGATCATTCCCTGATTGTTAAAACTGTGAATTGTTCTCCCAAACCTGCAACTGTGCCATTTTCCCTCATTAAAACTAAAATTGCGCCCGGTCTGTGAAGAAAACCTAGAAACTTCCATTTTGAATACACAAGAACCAAAATGGAAGCCCTGGTAGCCCTGAATGTAAATCCATTGAATGCCCCTCACAGAGAGTTAGAATACTTGCCCTTAGTTGATAAAGACTTCCAAATTAAAGACTTGGTTTTCGATGAAAGTCCCCTTCGAAGTTATTGCTGCTGCAGAGACGATTATTCGAAGGGATTGGATGTCATTGGATTGTGGGAATCCAATTTCCCGAGATATCTCATCCCCTCAGTCCTCATTTTCCCAGAAATTATCCACTACTGCCATTCTAACTATGATCCAACTCAAAGAGCAGTGATGTCCCTTGACCAGAGCGTTCATTTCCCTATCACTCCTCAGGCCATCAATGCAATGCTCCATTTTGAACCTGATCAAGATCTTGCTCCTTTGTCCATGGAAGAACTCCTTGAAAAGTCTGCCCATCTGTCCCCAGAAAAACTAAAATGTATTTGCCAGAATTTTATGTTGCCTAAACATCAACCTAAGGGGTCCCCTCCATATGGTTGTGCTTATTTCAATAATTTGGGCAGAATCATCCTCAATATGATATCCTTTATTATGGGTTTCAATACAAGTGAATATGTTGATGAAATAACTTTGGTATTGCTTTCTATCTTTACTCCTGGGCAACCTCCTGCAGTAAAATATGATTTTGCATCCTTCATTTCCAATAAAATCCATGACTAGTTCATGAGGCTAGATAATGAGAAAGTGTTCAAATATTCCTCAGTTATTTACCATCTCCTCATCTATTATCAATCAGAGAAGTTCCCTTTCCCTGTTAAAAAGCTTGATGCCAAGGGAAACCCTAGATCAGTTATTTTTTGGTCTGCCATAACTCATTCTTCTTATTATTCTCCCTATTCTTATGCTGAGTTCATCGATCTTTTTGTATATCCTGCAACTACCTTGTTGACAGGAATTCCCCCTCCAAGGCTCAGTAATGAGATTATGAAGACTTTGCAGCTTTCAAGGACATATAAAGTTGGGGATTGGTATTTATATCAAAATCATTCAGTCATCAGAATATATGGATGTGAATCATATCCATTCAGGTTGCCAAAATATGTGCCTATGAGGATTTTTGCGTTAGAATATTTCAGGCAAATGAATAATTCTGATATGATTCATTTTTGTAGTGTAAAAAAGAAAGCCCACCTCAGGATTAAAAGTGAATTAGGTCCTTTCATCTGCAACTCTAGGGAGGCCGAGCGAGAAGCAGAAGATATACTACAAAACCATTGCAAGTTCCAAAGGAGTTTCCGTTGGGTTCCTTATGATCCATTTGGTTTCATCTGTGATAAAAGAATGAAGAAAAAATCTTCCCCATATATTCACCACAGGATTCCTGATACAGAACAATATGCTAACCAAGATGAATGGGTGGAAGGAACACTAGTTGAGCAAGATAATGAAGAAGACAATAGAAACAACATTATGAAAAATCTTGAGAAAGAGTTTGACCTAGAATCTTTTGGTCAAGTGTAGGTACCTCACATTGGCACCTCTTCAGCAGGAAATCTCCAACAGGGGTTACAGGAAGAGAGTCTATCAATTGCAGCAGAGTCTAAAGGTAAAGGGAAAGAACCTGAAATACAGGTCATTGAAACTTTTTTCATCGCAGAGAAACCTCAAACCTCCAGGGCACCAGATCAGTCACAGGTTTCTCCTACTCAAGTAAATCATCCTGAAGTTTCAGAATTACAAACTCCATCTAATATGGAAATAGGTAAGAAAAGACAGGCTCCAGATCCTACTCCTCCCAAAGAGTCCTCAGAGCGACATCAAGCCAAAAAGCAGAAACCCGATCCACTTCCAGATGTGGAAATCATTGATGAAATGTTTGATGATGGAAGAGAAGATAGTCAACTAACTGGCACAGTTAGTGAAACACATACAGGCCACAAAGGAAAAGAATTGAAAAAACAGTTGAGTCCTGAAGTATCTTCTTTTAAGCCACCAAAAACAGATACAGGTGATATAAAAAGAACTTTCATTAATATAAAGGAAAAGAATGATCCATTGAGAATGAAGGTATATGATCAATATCTGAAAATGGCTCCACATAATCAGGAAAGGTTAATGTCAGCATTTGACATTCAACAAGGCAAAATGATGATGAGTCATTTTAAATCCAATTTGCCCAAACCCATGACAGTAGCTGATTATATTAGGACCAATTTTGAGGTCCTGGAAAAAGACATTCATCCCTTGGACCAGATAGAGCTGCATAAACAAACTGGGGAAATGGTATATTCCACTCTTACTGATAAGGCCATGTCAGCCCTGAGGCTGCAAGATTCTTTAAATAACACAAACACCTAATTGCAAATTGAGAAGGCCTCTTCTCAGGCCAAAGATAACAGAATAAAGTCTTTGGAAGACATAATCATCAGTTTGGGTCACAACCCCAAAGATATCAAAATCATTGAGGCACTAATTAAAAAGAAAGATGATGATATTGCTGCACTGAGAAAGCAGCTGAAATTACCAGCCTCAAGGCATCCCCAGACCCAAGAAGTTTTGAAGGAAAATTCACAGGAAGAGATAATGGAGTTGCTCTTAAAAATGACTGAGCAACTGAGTGAAATAGAGAAAGAATTGGAACAAGCTTTACAAGAAAAGGAAGCTATCATGCAGGCATCCATCACAGAAGCTACTACAACTACAGGTACCACAACAATAGATCAACAAACAAAATCAACACAGGTAGACACTTCTGGTTTAAGTTCTGATGAATTGGTAAAACAAATGGAATGTTTAAAACTCAGGGTCACAAAACTTAAAACCACAAAATTGCAGTTAGAAAATTTGGAGCAGAAATATGATATGTCCAAAAGGACTGTTGCAGATAATACCAGGGAAATTAAAAGATTGGAAAAATTGGTTAAGGCTTTAGAAAAAGATCTTTCATTTGAAAAGCCTTTGAGAGAAATAAATGAAATTCTTTGGGATAATATAATTGAGTCAGTAAAAAGTATTTGGACTTTTGTTCAAACAATCTTTGAACAAAATGACTTGATCAAAGTAGCTCAGGAAGAAATAGCCAAAACCAGAGATGAATTAAAGAGCAGACCTGAGCAAGCCAATCAACTTATACAGTTTCTGAACACCCGGACTAAGCAACAACTTTCAGAGTTAGGAATTGATGACAGAACATGCACTATCTTAGAAATAAAAAGAGTTTTTACCAAAAGAACTCTTATGCAGAATTTGGAAAGGAAGTGCTCAGATATGCTAGAAGAAATCAATGCTTTTAAAGGGAAATTTTAGGTTTTATTAGAAAATGGGTTACCCAGTCCTATGCTAGCAGGTGACAAGATAATGGACCTGGAAACCTATGTTACTAAAATAGATATACATGCTCATAACACCACTATTCTTTCTATCAATGCGTCACAAGCAACATTGCCAACAGGGAGGAATCTCTATGATAGATTGAAGAATTTGTTTCATCTGGAGCATGAAATAAAGTATTTGTTCCCTAGTCAGCCCACTTTTTACAGATACACAGAGGCCTTTGAGACATTGAGAAAACTTAAAAGAACCGTAATAGCAGAAGATCAATGGTGGGAAGACTTATTGGAAATTTTGTAAAATTTATCTTAAGGCAGAGAAATTTGTCTTTTACCATCATGTAAAGGATAAATAGTGAGCACATATTAAAGAGTATCAGTTGAACAGGTTAAAGAGTATCCGTAGAAACAAAGAGTATCAGACAAGCAAAGGAATTACTCAAAGGGACAGCATCAAGCCCTATTATAGCACCTGCCTCCAGCACATCCACAAAGGAAGGAAATAGCACATCAACAGTTACTTGTTATTCTGTCTACGAGACCATTTGTCTCCTTTTTTATTGTAAATTACTCATTAGTCACCCTAGATTATTGGCTAGGTTAGTGTGAGATATTTTCAATCATTTTTTGTATAAATAAACCCTCAAGGAGAGTGTTGAGGGTGGATTCTATTATTTGGCTGTGACATTGAAGTTTTTGGAATAAAAAGTGTTTTGGAGAAATTTATTTGTGGCTTACTGGATGACCATTTGAAGCTCGAGACTTTTTGCACGATTCATGTGTCGGACTGCAGTTCAATAAGTCTTTCTATCCTATGTTTTAAGTTTTATATCTGTTTATAATATCATTATGTCCATTTCTGAATAATTTACATAAAGGATTGAATCAGAATTTACTTAATTGTACTCTGATTTCAGATGTGATTATTCTTAATTTTTTCCTCTAAATTGGTTATAAGCACGAATTCTTAAATGCTCTTGCTTTGCTAATTTAAACATTCTTGATTACTATAATAAAAAATTCTTCATTGCTCTTTGTTTGTAGTCATCTCATTTATTTCTTTTGAACATGGTGAAAGATTCTTAGCTGCCTTTCATCCCTTCAAAATCATCCCATCCACTTTAAATTTTAAGGATTTTTCTTTGTCTGGCTATCTTGCCCTGCAAAGCCATCTTGTGTGTAGAATAGAAATCCAGTAAAGCCATCCTTTGACTCCATAGCCCAATGGACTGAAAATCTTCAAACTTGCCCCTAGTTTGTGGATTCCACCATTTTCAAACAAACTCTTGGATCTATACCTAGCCTAAAACCTTCTAAGAACAAATATAAATCATAAAGAGAGAGCCCTCTCTGGATGCAGATTGGCTAGATTCTGCATCTGAAGGTTGGTTTGTGGTTACCTCGGGTATACTTTCCTTTTCCACAACTTCAAAGAAAACCTAAGTGATAACATAGTGGCGACTCCACTGGGGACTCTGAATCATTTTTTGTTAATATTGTTCACTTATAAGCTACAGACAGAGTCTGAAGATCAGCCAGGTAGCCTTTGAAATGCTTTTTCCCTGCAACTGCATAGTAAATGAATGCTGCTTCAGTCTATCTCTGATTTAGCTTATACTTTGAACATTACTTTCAAATGTTTAATCAGACTCTCTAGTTCAATAGAATCTTTGAGAAAATTTTAATCATAAATCATTATTTCTTGAAGAATTTATAGAAATTGTATTTTTATTTCAACTAAAACTAAAAAACCAAAAACATATATCATCTAGGAAAACTGGCTTCAGAAAGGATTCGTCATACTAGGTCAAATCCCTACCCGAATCCACCACTGATATTTGAAAATCAAAATCTGATTCCTAGGATTCTTAGAAGAAAAGGAAGTCAAGAAAGTTTTGAAAGAGGAAGTCAAGAGAGCTCTGGTAGTTCCAGACCTCTTTCTAGATCACAATCTTGTCCCGTGAAAATCATATATTTTGACGAAATTCCTTTTGATGAACGATTTGAAACATCCTTATTTGTGAATTTTTCTCAAACCGAATTATCAAGATTAGTTCCAGATCCATTGTTTTTTGAAGATTTGGAATTCAGATTTGTTTCATATCACCTTGACAGACATTTACAAAACTCCATTTCATCTGAACTGACCTTTGAAGAATGTTCAAACGTTTCTGTGATTACTGAAGCTTCCCCAAGTTCAGTTACTTTTTCTCAAGCTTTTCAAACACCAGTCACCCCTTCTACTCCTCCACCTAGACCACCACCACCTATTATTCCATTACCCCTTCCAATGGCCAATAGATATGCTCCTTTACAGCTGCCAGCCAACCCTGCAGCTTTGCCTCAAGATTATCAGAGTAAGATCACGCCTTTCGATGGCTCAGGTACTTACACAGCTCAACAACATACCAAAAGGATGACTGATTACTTTGAATTTTATGGAGGTAATCTTGTGATGTCCGAATGAGAATTTTTGTTCAGAGTCTTACTGGGGAAGTTAGGACATGGTTTAGGGCCCTTAACCCAAACAATATTTCCGATTTAGCAGCTTTGTATAGGGCATTTTTGAATAGATGGGAGAAGAAGAAAGACCCTCTTCAGATCTTATCAGAATTTGAAAAATTGAGGAGAAGACCCAATGAAACCGTGCAAGATTACATCATAAGATTCAATGAAGCCTACAACGTTGTTCCTCAAAACCTTAGACCCCCTCCTGACTCAGTATTGGTCAAATTCCTAGATGGTTTTGACTTTGGCATAGCCTATTCACTCAGGGAAAGAGCCCCCCAAACCCTAGAAGAAATGCAGAGCATAGTAGTTAGTGTGGAAGAAAATCTTATAGAAAAACGAGCCAGAGCTAGGGCCGAAAGAAGAATGCCTCCGAATGAAGAACCTTCAGCTTTTGAAAGAAAGCTGGATGCTATCATTAAAGGTATGGAAATATTAGGAGACAGAGTGGAGACAATCGAAAGAAAATCTACTGGTTATAATGTTGTAAGAAACCCAAACTTAGAAGAAATCAGAACCAAAATATTGGAAAGAATGTCCCTGACCAAAACATCAGGCCACCTTTCCAAGAAAATTTTGTTGAAGGCTCAACTTCTGAAGAACCTACAGAAGATATAGAAATAAACAATGTAACTGAAGAAAAAAATGAACCAGAAGTTTTCCTATCTCAAGATGATCAAGAGAATCAGAAAGGATTTGGAGAGGATTCTTCTTTACTTCCCATTTGTTTAAGAATGTCTGATGGAAGGCTTGGAGATCATTGACACTATGGGGGGATAAGCCTTTGAACCATTTTCTTAATAATCCCCCTAGACTCTGAGCAAATAGTCTTAGTTTGACAGATTCATCATCAATTTCATTTATGTCAAAATAGTCATTCATTTTATCCACATGCTGTGATGTAGTAGTAGCATTACTAGCATCATATAATGGTATTTTGGACTAATATTCTTGTGGAAGATTGAATAATGGTACAGGAAGGACTAAGGGAGCATACCATGCTGACATGATATGAGGTGGAGGTGGATTTACAAGGGGTGGATTAACAAGAGGAAAAGTGGGTTGGAGTGGAGTGGTTTTAACTGTGGATGTAGGATGAACAGATGTGGATGGACCAGGAATAGATTGCTAAGCTGATCTTGGATGAGAGACACCTAAATTAAAAAGGAAATGTAAATCATGTGGTGTTGTTTCTCTACTACCAGGATGTTCACTAGTTTTCGGGGATGAAAGTGAAGACTCATAATCTAGTTGATCTGAATCATCAAGAGACCTAGTTCTAAATGGATTTATTAAGTCTACTTGTGATTGTTGTAGAGCTGCAAGATTTTCAAGAACTAAATTAGCTCTCAAGGGTGATCTGAAAACAGTTGAAAATTTTATCTTAGGAGACTTCCTAAGGATACTTTCTGGGTTATCAACTATCTCAGGAGGATCTGGGTCAGGATAGGCTCTAGTATGAATCTTTCTAGGAGCCACTATGTTATGTTTTAGACCCAACTAAACAAGGAAAGTTCAACCAGATATGACAGTCTTTAAGAGTTCAACTAATTTGTTTTACACAAATTTTAATCCTATAGTCCTCTAACTGAGTTTGAATGATATTACAATGATAATGGTTCTTCCCAGTGGAGTCTTAAGGTCTGTTTAGGATTGTGTAGTCACCAAGTGGAAGTTTCTAGATATTTTTGAGGTAAAAGGTTTTATGGACCACCACCATGTTTATTGAATACCAATCTGAAATATTTTTGGGTTTTCTGAGATATTTTCAGTCCTATTGGTTGTTAAGAGTGTCCTAAATTTGTTTCAAAACTTAGCTACGGTTATGAGACAAAGACAATCTACTCTTATGGCTAAGCTAGTTTATCTTTCAAGGTTAGATAAAGTCTTATGAGAATCCTAGGGTCTGCCTAGTTTGTCACTGATTCAAACAAGTTTCACCATGATTACCATTGGTTTGGTAGTGCTTGAAGAGGCTGCTTTTTACTCACTGCACAATGTTCTTAAATCAAGGTCTTCTGAGGTTTTAAAGGTACCTAGGTCGAAAAAACACTCAAAATCCCCAGCGGAGTCACCAAAGATTTTAGCTCCCTATAATTAGCAAGATTGGAAAAAGTCTAACTGCAGGGAGAAACACTATTTCAACCACTTTGGGATTCTAGGATCTAGCCCTCTTGAATCCGCAGAGGGATCTCTCCAATAAGTGCAAAGATGGATTTATCTTTAAAAGCTTTTGGGTAATGATATTAGGCTAGTTATGAAGTCCAAGGGTTTTTGTTTGTTTTTTATGGTTGAGCATGATTATTATTTGAGTGGAAAGCTATAAATGGAAAGAGTTTCAAAGGTGTGAAGTTTCAAGCAATCAGAACAAGCTTTGGCTAAAAGATAGATATAACGCTGGTTTTTAGTCCATTAGGCTATGGAGTCATAATAGGGTTTAATTGAAACAACAAGGAGCAAGAGTGGTCCATGGGGCAAGTCATCTATGTCTCAGGATCACTTTAAATTTGATTTTATGGAATGAAATGATACAACAAGAAGGGGAATTAACAAATGAAGAACAAAGAGCAGCCTAAGATCTGGTAAGTGCTTTGAAACTATCCAGCTTTTGACATACACTTAAGAAAGACATAAAAGTAATCTAAGATCTGGTAAGTACTTCGAAAGTAGCCAGCTTTTGATGCACTTTCAATAGAAAAACACTTTAAACACAAAGGGAAACACATATGATAACAAAGAAATGTCTAAGATCTGGTAAGTACTTTGAAACTAGCCAGCTTTCAACACATTCTTAGGGAAACTTTCAGACAGTCTTTGGGAATAAAACTAAAGGATAGGGCTCACCATAAATTCTTTAGTTCATCTCTACTTAACTTAAACTGAAAATAACATTCAAGAACAACATTTAGCTCAAACAGTAGGACGAGGGAATGCTAGCATTCCTAACTGCTTAAACTGAATTAAATCATTCTTAAAGAACACAATTTGGAAGAAAACATCTAGATAAAGCTTATCAGTCAGAGAAGGGTACTGATATATAGTAAATCCTAAATCTATGCTTGTTTTTCTTTATCAGAGAAGATAGACAAAGTGAAAATAGAACTAAAATAACAATTTACGATAAGAAATAATATCACCGTCGACATAGACCAGGATCCCATAAATCAACTTGTATTGATGCTTCAAACCAGTTACAGCTTTAAGTCTAATGTTTCAGTTCAACAATCATCTTCACTTCATAGCCTAACTTATTTAGTCACAAGCAGAGCTTCAAGAGCCCGTGAACACTATTTACAAGTAGAAGTTTCAAGCTCAAGTATATTTCAAAGTTTTTCAACCAACATTTTATCATCTTCTACATAAGTATTTATAGAAGAAATGAGGAGGTGGGATTTGATAAAAGATCTCCTGGGTCAATTAATATAGACTTAATACTTTTGAGCCTTTGAGGGGTTCGATGGAGAATTTTACAGATATTTGTCTGTTTTAATTGTTTTACATTTAAGAGTTAAGCTCGGTGGGAGATCAGATCTGGAGGGAGGCAGGACCCACATGGTTAGGGCCTATCAGGGATAATACGAGCTGTTAGATGGAACAAATCGATAGCTGAGATGTGATTTGGGGTATGAACGAAATAATACAAAGGTGGAGAAAGGGTTATTAAGGGTTGTTGATCTGCAGAGATCAACGGTCAGGATTTGGCCAAAAACATTATGAAGCGGGACACATGATTTAAACCAAAGTCGGGAAATGCAATCTAGACTATCCGATATGGACACGTGGATGGTCCAAATGCAATCGGAGGCATGCGATTGGCGGGGGGAAGAACTTGTATGGTGCCGATGCGATTGAGCATCGGCCGTCGATCTGAGGATTAGATCGATGGTGGGGAGTGAATAAGAGGGGTTCAAAAGGTGGAGTAAAGGCTTATGATGTTAGGAATATGTAATTTTAGTAGATTGGTGAGACTAAAACTGCAGAAACAACATCATTTAAACCAAATTTTGGATTCTAGGATCTAGCCCTCTTGAATCTAGAGAGGGATCTCTCCAATAAGTGCAAAAATGGATTTGTCTTTGAAGTTTGGGGTAATGATATTAGGCTAGTTATGAAGGCCAAGGGTTTTGTTTTTTTTGGATGATTGAGCATCAATACTGTTTTTAGGGGAAAGTTCTAAGTGCAAAGAGTTTCAAAGGTGAGAAGTTGCAAGTGGATAGAACAGCTAGGTTAAAAGATAGATATAACACTGGTTTTTAGTCCATTGGGCTATGGAGTCATATCAGGGATTTAATTGAACAACAACATCAAGAGTGATCCAAGGGGAAAGTCATCTATGTCACAAGATCATTGAGATTGAAATGATGGAATGGAAACAATAAAGTGTTGGAAGGGTGGAAACTGATAATAATTTCATAAGGGATTTATAGTCAGTCCAAACAAGAAAAAGCCTCTTAAGTAACTGTTTAAAACCAACCAAGTGCAGGGCCAACCATTGACGTCTTGGGAAAGTTTGTATTAAAGCAACTTAATTGACAAACAATCCAGTAATCCACATGATTACTTTCAGAAAGTGTGAAAATATATAAGAGAAAACAAAGTGCATCTTAAGATCAGATAAAGTAATTTTAAACCTAGTCTGCTTTCAGACAACACCAAGGGAAAATTTTAGAATCTTCCTTTGGAGAATAGAAGCTAGAAACAGGGAAAACCATCACTTTCTAGTCTAACTTTAATAAGCAAATAAGGAAAATAAATTTCAAGAACAACGTTTAAAGAAAACAGTAGGATGAGGGAACTCCAGCATTCCTAACTGTTTAAACTGTGTTGAATCATTCTTAAACAAACAAATAAGAGGAAAACATTAAGATAGAGATTTTCAGTTAGAGAGGGGAACTGATAAACAGTAAATCCTAACTCTGTAAATGTTGTTCTTTATCAGAGAATAGTGAACAATATGGCATACATAGAAGGAAAAAACAATAACAAAGAAAAGGGAAATTCACCAGTAATATAGACCAGGATCCCAAGAAACAACTTGTTATTGATGTTAAACCAGTTACAGTCTTCATGTCCAGTGTTTTAGTTCAGCAATAATCTTCACTATTCAACCTAACTTATCTATTACAAACAGAGCTTCAAGGGACAGTGAATAATATTTACAATAAGAAGTTTCAAGCTCAATTACATAACAATGCTCAGCAACGTAGTCAACCAACAATTTCTCATCTTCTACAGCAGTATTTATAGAAGAATGAGGAGGTGAGACCTAACAAAAGATCTTCAAGGATAATTAATACAAAGTTATGAATTCTTGGCCTTTGAAGGGCTTGATGAAGAAATTTACAGGTGGACCGCTGTATTAATGTTTTACAATTAATATCAAAGCTCGATGGGAGCTTTGTTGACTTTAAGGCTCTGCGTAATATGGGAGTAACTCTGTAGATATTTGTTGCATTAGCTTCCTGTGGCGAAATTAACTTCCTGGCAGCGCTGGAGGCAGATATTTCTTTAATCAATAACTTTGGCCTTTGTTTTGAATGGTTTGAGGCAACAGGTGGCTCTTGTAGTAGCTGAGGAATCAATTCGCCTCAAATGCAGGTGGTGGAAGCCTTTCTGTCAGTTTAAACACTTATGATTTCTTTTGAATGTGTTTTAATCCTTGGAATTAGGCTTTTGATAATATTTTTACCCGTAATTTTCCAGATCTGTCTTTAATCTTCATCTCTGCTGCGCACCGTTCTCCAAACTTATAGTCTTTTAAATTGTGTTTAAAACACAGTGTCTTGTCAATGTGCAGAGCCGCATAGGGCTCTAAAGGCATCAATGCCCATAGAGCATCGACAAAACAACGGAATAGAGCCCAGCGGATGGTTCCCTCTGATGTAAAACAGGCACGGGAAACGTCTTTCCCGGCCTTTGGCCTTTTTTCATTATATAACAGAAAACCATTAAAACACCTGAAAAACACAAAAATAATTAAGAAATCCTGCATTTTTTAGGTTTAACTGCTTCATAAGGCGAGGAAGAGCATGGTCGTCGGATCTGGACATGTGGATGGTCCAGATCTAATTGGGGAATCGCAATCGACGGGAGGAGGAAAAGGGTGCGATGAAAAATCTCTGATGCGATTGCGCGATCGGGAGGGCAGAAGTGATTAGGCGATGGCCGTTGATATAAGAATGAGATCAATGGTGGAGAATGAATCATGTGATTGATCGATCGGAGGGACAAACAAAATGCGTGCGATTAAACATTGTGATGCGACGAAGCGCAATCCGTCGATGTAAAGGTTAGATCAACCGTTGAGAATGAATCAGGGGAATCAAAATCGGAGGTCGGGAATGAGGCGATGCGATTGCGCGATCGGAGAACATGGCCGATGCGATTGCGCGTTCGAAGAGAGGGCCGATGCGATTGCGTGATCGGCCAATCGCAATCGGCGGTAATGAAAATTTGAAACCGCACCAAAGAAAATCTCCGATGCGATTAGGTGCGCGGTTATGGGGCCTGGTTTAAAAAGACTTCTGATAGGCTCAGGCTTATGTATATAGGGGCTAATCGGGGTCGGGCCTTCGGGCTAGGGCTTTTCAATCTACCCATTGAAATTTGCCGATGTGATTGCGCGTCGGTCTTTTTAATCAACCGATTTTAATATTTAACACGTGATTTGGGTTTTTAAGTCAAAAATTTGGAAAAGTGGGTTTTTGGCATTTTAAAAAGGAAAAAATAGATCGAGCATGGTTTATCCAATGGTTTAAGTGCACAAGGCGGGCCCATAGGAATATATATATATATAAAATATGATGCGATCGGGGGTTTTTCAATACAAAACTAATCGTAATCGGAACTTTTGTACACGGCACAAGACTTGCGCATTTGGATATTTCCGATGCGATAAGCGCCATGAGGGGCTTAGCACTTGGTTTTTATGGTAAGGGCATGTGGGGGAAGTGGTTAGGGGGATTAGCCAAAGGGGCTAAAGTCCATAATAAATACTTGTGTTTTTTATGAATTTTTCATGGTTTTCAATGGTTTTTAGAGGTTTCGGTAAAGCTAAAGAATGGGTCTTTAACCTTATAAAAGTGATTTTCATGAGGGGAAGAAAATAAATCATGAAAACGAAGGGGTTTTTATGGAGAAAAGGGGAGCAAATGAAGGTAAGTTTGGAAGAGGGGTGTTATCACTCAGATTTTCCTTGAAGTTGTTGGGAAGAGGAAAGGGGTCTGAGGTAACCACAAACCAATATTTTAGGTACAGAATCTAGCCAATTTGTACCCAGAGAGGGCTCTCTCTGTATAATTTATCTTTGTTTTTAGAAGATATTAGGCTAGTTATAAAGTCCAAGGGTTTTGTTTGAGTTTGGGTGGTGGAATTCGATAGTTGAGGGCAAGATTGAGAAGTTCAGACCATTGGGCTATGGAGTAAAAAAATGGCTTCACTGGATTAAGTTTCTTGACAAAAGATGGTTTTACAGGGCAAGATAATCAAACAGAGAACAATTATAGATCTTAAAATGAATGAGACGGAATATAAATGGAGGAAAGGCAATTAAGAATCTTTCAACACATTCATAAGAGGGAAAATTGAGTGATTATTAACAAAGAGCAATTAAGTATTCTTTATTAAATAACCAAAATGCTTAAAACTAGAAAAACAGGAGCAATTAAGAATTCCTTGCTTAAACCAATTAAGAAGAAAACATTTAGAATAACAATGATTAAAATCAGATTACACTTAAGTACTTTCTGATTTACTCCTTTTAATTAATCATTCAGAAATGAAACAAAGTGATATAATAAACAGATATAAAGACTTTAAAACACAAGAGAAAGATGACTTATTCATCCGTCGTCTGACACATGAATCCTGTAAAAAGTCTTTCGCTTCAATTCATCATCCAGCTTGGCCACAAAAAATTTCTCCAATAGCACTTTATTCCAAATAGTCAATGTTACAGCAAGGTCTAAAAAATCCACCCCAAAATACTTCCAAGAGTGAAGTATTTATACAAATTCTAAACTAAAATATCTTGAAAAAATATCAAGATTAGTTCACAAATCTCTCCAACTATTTTACATAAATAGAACTTAAGTAAAGGACACTCAAAATAATGCATCTATTTGGCACTATTTTTTATGGATAGGTGATGAAAAAGAGGAGAATTCGAATTTGATCCAACACTTAGTTGATGATGAGACATCCAAGTCACTAACTGCTTCCTTTCTTTGTGCATTATGCTCCAAGAATTCTGCAAACTTGGGGTCCAATGATATCCTTTTATTTCTCAATCCGTAATAGATATGGAAAAATTGAAAGAGGTATTGTAGATAAATATGTTGGTGAGATAAAAATATTTCATTTTCCTAAAATTCCTCTCCAGTTGTGCACAATAGGCTCTGCAAAAAGATGTGTAAAACAGAGTTTTACAGAATCTGAAAAATATCATTTAAAGACGTGCATGTATCTCTGATTATGAAATCACTGTGAAAAAAATGAGATAGGGTTTTGTAGATAGGTCTCTTAGGAACACAAACCTTCTTCAGTTTTGTATGATGTATTTCGGATAGGCTACAATATTCTCTGTAAAATGATGACTTAACTGGAATTTTCTGCAAAGAGTGCTTTCCAACATTGTTTAATATTTCCAAAACCATAATAGCTGTTAGAAAAGTGAGAGAGGTTTTTGTAGATGGTCCTGTTAAGAACATAAACCTCCTTAATTTTTTCAAAATTCATCTTGGATTGATCACAATAGTTTCTGAAAAACAATGACTAAAGCATGAAATTTCTGCAAAAATGTTCCTTCTTGTTGTCTTTTCATCTTTTCACCTTTTTGTTCTTTTAACTATTTTACTTTCACTTTAGATAAACTTCAATGTTGGTGAAATTATTTTCATCTCTTTTTACCATTTTACTGCCTCTGTAATTAATTTTACTGTTTACCTTTGACTGCTCTGTAACTTCATTTTAACTTTCACTCTGACTTTTACCTGATACACTTTAACCACCGATACTCTTTAACTATTATGCTCTCTAACCTCTATTTATCCTTTTATCCTCCTTTATCATGAATTAATATAGTACATATGTAAGGATAATTTTACAAAATTTCAAACATTTCTTTCCACCATTTAGCTTCCGGTATTCTGGTTCTTTGCAGTGGCAAAAAGTTCGAAGAGGATTTTCACTGAGAACAAGGTTTTTAATTTGGAAATCCCTATCTACTAGAGGCAGATAATCTAAATCTCTGTGAGTAGCATTCAGGGGTGCGACATTCAAAGCCATGGGAATTTCCATTTCTGGTTCTTGTGGATTCAAAAATGAATTCGGGGTTTTTTATGAAAAACGAGCACAATCACAGGGTCGAGAATGCAAATGTAGTTTTGGGAACTGTTCTGAACTATGTTTCAGTTTTCTCGTGTAGAATTTAAAACAAAACCAGGTTTTTTACAGAGTTTAATGGGAATTTAGGTAAATACCTATTTTTCGAGGAAATAAACGGTGATGAAAACAGGCACTGGTAATGATGGATGAATTCTAGACACTTGAATGCAATCTTGTTCAACAAAGTAGTGGATGGCAAAGTTTGACATTTGATTTCGAAAATCGTTGCATGAGATAGTGAAAATGACGTGGGTATGTTTGTTTTATTCAAAAAATCAAAGGTTGGCAGGTTTTTAATGAATGAAGTCAGCAAGTACGAAGGCTTCGTCAGGGGAGGCGATAAGTGGTTTCTATCACACCGCTTTTGAGGGAGGGCGGTTTTCAGCGGAGGGCGAGTGATTCCATACGATGAACGACACGTGGCGTGACACTGTTCAGAAAACTTCCTGACCATCGCGCATTTTCGTTCAGACGAGGATGGCTAGGGATATTGATAATAACCGTTGATTTGGAGTTGATCAATCGAACGATGGTTGGGTTGTCAAGATGGCGGAGAGTTAACAGGGCGGACCCAATGTAATTTAGTAAAAATAATCGTATCGGGGATGATTTGATTGGAGGATTTAGGTTCTTAATTAACCTGGAGGGTTAATTAATCCTTTTAAACGACATAGTGTTAATTCAATTTATTAATTGGAAAATCACTCAATTAATTAAAGTTATATGGTTATTTTTCAACCAACGGGGCAGGATATTAAATTAATTTGGAATTTTAATTAAAATAATACGGCAAAGGGTTTATTTATATGGGGATTTAAATAATAAAATTAGTAATTAATATGGAAACGAGTGAAGCGCTAAGTGTAAACATTAGGTTAATGTTTTTAACTTATGCTTACATGAATAAGGTTTTTGTGAAATATTGCATAATTTTTCTAAGTAAAATGGGATTTTACTTAGGAAAATATTTCTTGGAGGTGAATGAATGTCATGATGAATGATTTTAAGTACTTAGGTTTTTCCAATTATTGGGCTGAGGGTTCGGTCCCTCCAAAAGTCAAGGAATTGCCTTGAGCCCCTCCAATTTTCAAATGCTTTAGTACTTAGGTGAAATTAGTGAAATTTTTAGGGAAAAATGAGAAGGGAAGTTAATAATCTGACTTTGTTTTTCTTGAAATCCTTCCAGTGTATTGTCTGCCTTTGCACTTGTGATGAAAGTAAACGATTTAACACATCTAAAGCCATTATTCATCACATGTAATTCTGCAAGATCATCTACCTACCCTACCTACTTTACCCTACCATTTTTTCTTCTTTATTAGGGTGCACTTATACTGGCAAACCCTTATCACACTTTTTCTTGTACATATGGAAATCTATCTAATTCTAACCTTATTACATCCAAGGGCTCAGATTAAGTTGTTGAACTCTTTTTATTTACTCTACCTATCTAATTATCTGCCAAGATTAAATAGTTTGGTCAGATTTTATTCTCTATCTCTAAAACATAAAATTGAAAAATGAACTAACCAAGCTTAAACTGTTTGACTGTTCATAAATTGTGGCATAAAATAAAAGTTGCACAAAATTTTATTTATTACAAAAGAGAAAAAAAGTAGTGGCATTTAGACTTTCACACTTTCCTTGGCCTTTCTTTTGGTGGGGTTCATTTTCTTTCACTTTTTTGGCCATTTTATTCTTTTCACCCTTTGATTTTTCTTTTAGGGTATACCCTCTTTACATTTTTTAAATTTTTTGATTTTTTGACAATATGGAAAACCTTTGCAACAAGAAAAGGTATGAACATATTACATAGCTCATCAAGTCAATCATGAAATATGACACCTATTGGTATAAGAGTCTAACATTGGCTCCACTTGGGGATGGCTTTTCCTGGTGAAAAGTCGAGAACAGTAGGTCAATTGCCCTCAAAATGATTTTGGCCGAACCATGGAATCTTCTTCTACTTGTTGCTTTATTGTATGTATGACAGTAATACTTCTGAAGCTTAGGGCCTTCTCCTCGGGCTTCAACTTCAGTAAGTTACTATCCACTTAAAAATTTGTTTCCCAGTTGGAAATCTTCTGCCTTGGTCCAATCTCAAACATGCATCTGCTGTGGCTGAAAATCTTGAATTGAATATAGTCCTTTTTCTGAAACCTAAAATCTGATCTGAAACTAAAACAACACATAAAATTTTTCAAACCAACTTAATGAAAAACTAGCTGAAAATTGAAAACTAAAAAAGAAAAATGCTCAAAATCCTGAGCTTATTAGCACTCATCTACCTACTCAATCTACCAAAAATGTTATTGAATCAGGTAATACAAAAATTCCAATGAAGCCAATCAAGTATCTGTAAAAATAAATGGATAAATTGATTGCTTGTGATCAAAATTGGGTGTATATTATGATCATGTGCCTTTATAATCAATGATAAGATGTGAAATGGAAATTGCTGATATATTTGATCCTCATAGATAAAACATGTTTGCAGATTTGAGCTAAAAATATTCTCCATATAATTTGCTATAGGATCATTAAAAGCATAATATATGATTTGTGTTTCTAGGCCTTCAATGACTATTTGCTCAGTTGTATTCTGAATATTAATCCTTGAAACTATTTCTTCACTCTTGTGTTTGATAGAATAATCATCCTCAATATGCAAGTCAAAAGATAGAACAATTTCCTCTTGCTTAGGAGAAGGAATATTTTCAAAGAATTCTTTAGGATTTCGGAAATTGTATGACTGAATTTGAGAATGCAAAAGTTTGATTTCATTTTCATAATTTTCAGAAATTATCATGAGAACACATATTTTCAGTTTAGGAGAATATTTTCTTGATTTCAAAAAAAGAAAGAAAGCTCTTAGAAAATCTTCATCAAGCTGAAGTTCTAATATCTCATCCCTCAAAATAGCTAGTGATTGTTTTGGGAAATTATCTTAAATTGAGAGAACATAATTATCATCATACTGATCATATTTAGGCAAATTTTCAGAAGAAGTAATGTCATCAATTATAAACAATGGATCAACAGATTTTTCTTCCAACAATCCTAATATATCATTATTAGATTGGTTGCATTCTATTTGAAAATCATTGTTTTGTTCAATAGGCGTGATATCAAGCAATGCGCCTTTTTGGGAAGGTAGAATAACATGAGCATCAACTTGTTGTTCTGTCCCTTCATGGATAAAATTTTTTGTACATTCATCAACATTATAAGAAGTAGAAAAAATTTCTTCATTATGTAAATATTTTGAGGATGGTTGCATGTTTAGAAGCAAATTGATTTCTTCTTCGGTGAGGGGGGGTGGGAATCTCTGAATTCTTAGATTGAAATGACAATTGTTTTTTCCCTTATCTAAAATTTGATCATGAGGTTGATTATTTTCTTTAACTCCATTCAAAACATTAAATGAAACATCATTTGTTAATACAGAGGGGTTTTGTGGATCTTGATTTATCTCTTGATTTATTTCATCTTTGTTTAACTCCTCTTGATTATTATGACATTTAACTTGAGAATGAAAGTTTTGGACTTCTTCTAATAAATCTTTAGGAAACCAATTTCCAAAATCTTCATCAATATTTTTAAAGTAATGTATAAGATCTTCAGCTTGATTACAACAATTTTCAGCTAATGATAAAGATGGAAAATCTTCGTTGTAATGCTCATAAAATACCTTATGAAAATCTTTTAGAGAAAACAAAATTGCAGGTTTGAGAGCTTCATACCATTCCCTTGCTTTTCCTTTTAAGGTTACCATGAATATTTTCATGAGGCAATTTTCATGCCAATCACCCTTCAATATCAATGAGTGTATATGAAATTTAATGAGATGTAATAAAGGATCATCAATGTTCTCATCTTGAAATTTGGGTAGATTTTCACTCCAATTTACCTTTGGTAGTTTGTGTGGAAATCCAGGTATGTGATCTCTGCTCATGGGAGCATATCTTTGTTTTATTCTTGGATCATATTGAAAATCAACCATAATGAAAGGGCACGGTATCTATACAACCAAGTTAGATCCTTATATAAAATACAATACATATTGAAAACCGTTCTTAACGTGAAAGAACATAATGTCTTGGATTAAGATCCAAGTTGAAAGCCTGATCTTTCCATATTGTTATTCCAGGTTCATTCCTCCAGTGGAGTATTGATTGTGAAATGGATTTGGAGTCGCCAGGTGGATGATTTTAACCTTTGTGTGTCTGATCATTGTCCACCATCATAGATCAGATCTGAACTTGTAAAATATTTCTGAAGAAAAATGTTTAAATGGAATAAATAATACAACTTCAACAATCTCTTTAATAAGTTTCAGATATTGGATTTAAATTTTCTTAAATATTTTATTTAACTAGAGGAACTGATTAAATGTCTGAAACCAAAGTTCAGTTCATAAACTAGACCAGAGATAGACTGAAGTAGCATTTATTTACTATGCAATTGCAGAGCAAAAGCAGTTCAAAGGCTACCTGGCTAACTTCAGGCTCCGTCTGTAGTTTATAAAGTAAAAAAAAGTAACAATAAAATTATTCACATCCCCAGTAGAGTCGCCACTATGTTATCACTCAGATTTTCCTTGAAGTTGTTGGGAAGAGGAAAGGGGTCCGAGGTAACCACAAACCAATCTTTTAGGTACAGAATCTAGCCAATATGTACCCAGAGAGGGCTCTCTCTATATAATTTAGCTTTGTTTTTAGAAGATATTAGGCTAGTTATAAAGTCCAAGGGTTTTGTTTGAGTTTGGGTGGTGGAATTCGATAGTTGAGGGAAAGATTGAGAAGTTTAGGCCATTGGACTATGGAGTCAAAAAATGGCTTCACTGGATTAAGTTTCTTGACAAAAGATGGTTTTACAGGGTAAGATAATCAAACAGAGAACAATTATAGATCTTAAAATGAATGGGACGGAATATAAATGGAGGAAAGGCAATTAAGAATCTTTCAACACATTCATAAGAGGGAAAATTGAGTGATTATTAACAAAGAGCAATTAAGTATTATTTATTAAATAACCAAAATGCTTAAAACTAGAAAAACAGGAGCAATTAAGAATTCCTTGCTTAAACCAGTTTAGAAGAAAACATTTAGAATAACAATGATTAAAATCAGATTACACTTAAGTACTTTCTAATTTAATCCTTTTCATTAATCATTCAGAAATGAAATACAATGATATAATAAACAGATATAAAGACTTTAAAACACAAGAGAAAGATGACTTATTGATCTGTAGTCTGACACATGAATCCTGTAAAAAGTCTTTCGCTTCAATTCATCATCCAGCTTGGCCACAAAAAATTTCTCCAATATCACTTTATTCAAAATAGTCAATGTTACAGCAAAGTCTAAAAAATCCACCCCAAAATGCTTCCAAGAGTGAAGTATTTATACAAATTCTAAACTAAAATATCTTGAAAAAATATCAAGATTAGTTCACAAATCTCTCCAACTATTTTACATAAATAGAACTTAAGTAAAGGACACTAAAACTAATGCATATATTTGGCACTATTTTTTATGGATAGGTGATGAAAAAGATGAGAATTCGAATTTGATCCAACTCTTATTTGATGATGAGGCATCCAAGTCACTAACTGCTTCCTTTCTTTCTGCATTCTGCTCCAACAATTCTGCAAACTTGGGGTCCAATGATATGTTTTTATTTCTCAATCCGTAATAGATATGTAAAAAGTGAAAGTGGTTATTGTAGATAAATATGTTGGTGAGATAAAACTCTTTCATTTTCCTAAAATACCTCTCCAGCTGTGCACAATAGGCTTTGCAAAAAGATGTGTAAAACAAAGTTTTACAGAATCTGAAAAATATCCTTTAAAGATGTGCATGTATCTCTGATTCTGAAATCACTGTGAAAAAAATGAGATAGGTTTTTGTAGATAGGTCTCTTAGGAACAAAACCTCCTTCAGTTTTGTATGATGTATTTCGGATTGGCTACATTCTTCTCTGCAAAATGATGACTTAACTGGAATTTTCTGCAAAGAGTGCTTTCCAACATTGTTTAATATTTCCAAAACCATAATAGCTGTTAGAAAAGTGAGAGAGGTTTTGGTAGATGGTCCTCTTAAGAACATAAACCTCCTTAATTTTTTCAAAATTCATCTTGGATTGATCACAATAGTTTCTGCAAAACAATGACTAAAGCATGAAATTTCTGCAAAAATGTTCCTTCTTGTTGTCTATTCATCTTTTCACCTTTTTGTTCTTTTAACTGTTTTACTTTCACTTTAGATAAAATTAAATGTTGGTGAAATTATTTTCATCTCTTTTTACCATTTTACTACCTCTGTAATTACTTTTACTGTTTACCTTTGACTGCTCTGTAACTTCATTTTAACTTTCACTCTGACTTTTACCTGATACACTTTAACCACTGATACTATTTAACTGTTATGCTCTCTAACCTCTGTTTATCCTTTTATCCTCCTTTATCATGAATTAATATAGTACATATGTAAGGATAATTTTACAAAATTTCAAAAATTTCTTTCCACCATTTAGCTTCCGGTATTCTGGTTCTTTGCAATGGCAAAAAGTTCGAAGAGGATTTTCACTGAGAACAAGGTTTTTAATTTGGAAATCCCTATCTCCTAGAGGAAGATAGTCTAAATCTCTGTGAGTAGCATTCAGGGGTGCGGCATTCAAAGAAACGGGAATTTCCATTTCTGGTTCTTGTGGATTCAAAAATGAATTCGGGGTTTTTTATGAAAAACGAGCACAATCACAGGTTCGGGAATGCAAATGTAGTTTTGGTAACTGTTTTAAACTCTGTTTCAATTTTCTCGTGTAGAATTTAAAACAAAACCAGGTTTTTTATAGAGTTTAATGGGAATTTAGGTAAATACCTATTTTCTAGGAAATAAACGGTGATGAAAACAGGTGTTGGTAATGATGGAGGAATTCTGGACACTCGAATGCAATCTTGTTCAGCAAAGTAGCGGTTGGCAAAGTTCGACAGTTGATTTCGAAAATCGTTGCATGAGACAGTGAAAATGACACGGGTATGTTTTTTTTATTCACAAAATCAAAGGTTGGCGGGTTTTTAATGAATGAAGTCAGAAAGTATGGAGGCTTCGTCAGGGGAGGCGGTAAGTGGTTTCTATCGCACCGCTTTTGAGGGAGGGCGGTTTTCAGCAGAGGGCGAGCGATTCCATATGATGAAAAACGCGTGGCGCAGCACTGTTCAGAAAACCGCCTAACCATCGCGTGTTATCGTTCGGACGAGGATGGCCAGCGATATTGATAATAACCGTTGATTTGGAGTCGATCAATCGAACGACGGTCAGGTTGTCAAGATGGCGGAGAATTAACAGGGTGGGCCCAATGCAATTTATTAAAAATAATCGTATCAGGGACGATTTGATTGGAGGATTTAGGTTCTTAATTAACCTGGAGGGTTAATTAATCCTTTTAAATGGCAGAGTGTTAATTCAATTTATTAATTGGAAAATCACCCAATTAATTAAAGTTATATGATTATTTTTCAACCAATGGGGCAGGATATTAAATTAATTTGGAATTTTAATTAAAATAATACGGAAAAGGGTTTATTTATATGGGGATTTAAATAATAAAATTAGCAATTAATATGGAAAGGAGTGAAGCGCTAAGTGTAAACATTAGGTTAATGTTTTTAACTTATGCTTACATGAATAAGGTTTTTGTGAAATATTGCATAATTTTCCCAAGTAAAATGAGATTTTACTTAGGAAAAGATTTCTTGGAGGTGAATGAATGTCATGATGAATGATTTTAAGTACTTAGGTTTTTCCAATTATTGGGCCGAGGGTCCGGTCCCCCCAAAAGTCAAGGAAATGCTTTGAGCCCCTCCAATTTTCAAATTCTTTAGTACTTAGGGGAAATTAGTGAAATTTTAAGGGAAAAATGAGAAGGGAAGTTAATAAGCTGACTTTGTTTTGCTTGAAATCCTTCCAGTGTATTGTCAGCCTTTGCACTTGTGATGAAAGTAAATGATTTAAAACATCTAAAGCCATTATTCATCACATGTAATTCTGCAACATCATCTACCTACTCTACCTACTTTACCCTACCATTTTTTATTCTTTATTAGGGTGCACTTAGACTGGCAAACCCTTATCACACTTTTTCTTGTACATATGGAAATCTATCTAATTCTAACCTTATTATATCCAAGGGCTCAGATTAAGATGTTGAGCTATTTTTATTTACTCTACTTATCTACTTATCTGCCAAGATTAAATAGTTTGGTCAGATTTTATTCTCTATCTCTAAAACATAAAATTGAAAAATGAACTAGCCAAGCTTAAATTGTTTGTCTGTTCATAAATTGTAGCATAAAATACAAGTTGCACACAATTTTATTTATTAAAAAAGAGCAAAAAAGTAGTGGCATTTATACTTGCACACTTTCCTTGGCCTTTCTTTTGGTGGGGTTCATTTTCTTTCAATTTTTTGGCCATTTTATTCTTTTCACCCTTTGATTTTTCTTTTAGGGTATACCCTCTTTACATTTTTTAAATTTTTTGATTTTTTGACAATATGGAAAACCTTTGCAATAAGAAAAGGTATGAACATATTACATAGCTCATCAAGTCAATCATGAAATATGACACCTATTGGTATAAGAGTCTAACACTGGCTCCACTTGGGGATGGCTTTTCCTGGTGAAAAGTCAAGAACAACAGGTCAGTTGCCCTCAAAATGATTTTGGCTGAACCATGGAATCTTCTTCTACTTGTTGCTTTATTGTATGTATGACAGTAATACTTCTGAAGCTTAGGGCCTTCTCCTCAGGCTTCAACTCCAGTAAGTTACTATCCACTTAAAAATTTGTTTCCCAATTGGAAATCTTCTGCCTTGGTCCAATCTCAAACTTCCCATGCTTGCTGTAACATTGACTATTTGGAATAAAGTGTTGTTGGAGAAATTTTGTGAAGCTAGCTAGATGAGGAATTGGTGCGAAAGACTTTTTACAGGATTCATGTGTCAGACTACAGATCAATAAGTCATAGTTCTCTTGTGTTTTAAAGTCTTTATATCTGTTTATTATATCACTGTGTTTCATTTCTGAATGATTAATGAAAAGGAATAAATCAGAAAGTGCTTAAGTGTAATCTGATTTTAATCGTTATTGTTCTAAATGTTTTCTTCTAAACTGGTTTTAAACAGTGAATTCTTAACTGCTCCTGTTTTACTAGTTTAAGCATTTTGATTATTTAATAAAGAATACTTAATTGCTCTTTGTTAATAATCACTGAATTTTCCCTCTTATAAATGTGCTGAAAGATTCTTAATTTCCTTTCATCCATTTAGATTCCGTTCCATTCACTTTAAGATCTATAATTGTTCCCTGTTTGATTATTTTGCCCTGTGAAACCATATTTTGCTAAGAGACTTAATCCAGTCGAGTTATCCATTTTGACTCAATCAGCCCAATGGACTAAACTACTCAATATTGCCCTTAGCTATTGAATTCCACCACCCAAATTCAAACAAAACCCTTGGACTTTATAACTAGCCTAATATTTTCTAAAACAAAGCTAAATTTTACAGAGAGAGCCCTCTCTGGGTACAGATTGGCTAGATTCTGTACCTAAAAGTTGGTTTGTGGTTACCTCAGACCCCTTTCCTCTTCCCAACAACTTCAAGGAAAATCTGAGTGATAACAAGGGGGAGAGGAAGAATGGTGGTTTTACAACAATTTCTTCTCATGAAATTAGCAGAATTTCTGAGCATAAAATAGGAACATCAATGAAGATTTCGGATAGAGGCATGAGGCCTAGAAAAGTCTTCAAGAGCCAACAATTTTTAGCAATAAAATTTGTTCCTTGAAGGCTCAAAAAGTCTTAGCCACCTTTTTCTATAAAATTTTTTTATAGGTGGCTAACAGTGGCTCCACTTGGGGATGGTGCCTTCTTGACGGCATCAAGAACTTCAGACTTGCATTCTCTGGGAGGCTAACCTATGCCTGATCCATTGGGCTGCCCTTCCTTTGCGGGGATGATCTTGCTCTGAAAACATATTAGCAGCTACAAAAACAATGGATCTTTCATCTACAAGCTCTCTACCTACCCAATCCTACAGATCTAACATTTTTTCTTCATTAGAATGCACTTGGATCAGAAAACTCTATTCACAACATTTTATTCTTTTGAAAACAGGAAATCTAATCTATTTCTACTCCTTATTTCTCCTTGAACTCAGATTTAACAGTTGATTTCAGATGCTTCTCTACCTAATCTACTAATCTGTTAGGATTAAACAATCTAACATATTTTATTCTCTAATTTCTACAACAGAAATTTAAAGCATTCAAGTCAGGATTAAATAGTCTAACTTGATGCTGATCTATGGCATGAAACAAGCCGCACATAGAAATTTATTTTGCAGAAAAATTAAATCAAAATGGAAGGCTTAAGATCTGAAAATTCAAGCACTTCCTTCACTCTTTTACAACTCTGTTTTGACTCTTAATTGAGCTATTTTTCTTGTTTTTTGGTTCAGATTTTGAGCTGATTAGAACTAGATTTACACCTCTTGACTCAGTAAATAAAACAGTTTTGAGTCATCTCTTTCTTGGAAACTTAGGTTCAGGTTTTGAACATGTTTGAACCTTTCATTTCTATCCTAATCTAACTACTGATAAACCAAGATTAAACAGTTTAGCAAATCAATTTCACTATCCTATCAATAGTAAATTCAAAAGCTAATTAGTCAAGATTAGGTTGTTTGACTAACTAGAAGTGTGTTTTGTAGGAGTGGAATTCAAGCTTGCACACTTTCAGATTTGCTTCTCTTTTTGGTATGGGGCTGTACCTTTATTGTTTTATCAATTTTCCCTCTTTTCTTTCTTTCACTGTTTTTGTATTTTTAATTTTTCTAACTTTGAATGCAATGGTGGATGAGATATTTATAATGAAAAAAGATAAAAAAGGCTTCAAAACATGTCAAGGATCAAGAGAAGTAATGTTTAAGCATCCTGCCATTGACAGGACCTCCAAACAATTCTGCCCCATTCAACTCTTGCAAGAAAAATGCATTGTTACCAGCAATTGAGTGAATAGAGTAAGGGCCAAGCCATAAGTTGTCAAACTTCCCATGCTTGCCCTTGTCTTCCCTCCTTGCTTCCCACTTTAAAACTTTGTCTCCAATCTTGAAATTGCTGGCCTTTGTTCTCCTGTCAAAAATATTTTTAATGCTGTCCTGTTTCTGCAATGCCTTGTTATAAACTTCCTCTTTGGTTTGCTAAAGATGAATGGTCTGATTTATTCTTCTGATCATGTCATTATCTTCAGTTTGAAACTCTTGAATCAACTTCATTACTGGTGCACCAAAGCTGTTTGGAAAAATTCCCTCAGTACCATACACAAGCTGAAAAGGTGACATGCCGATAGATTTCTTCAAAGTCAATCTGTCAGCCCAAAGTGCATGAACAAGCTTTGTGTGCCAAGAATTTTTTTTATCCTCCAACAATTTCTTGATTATGTTCACTAGAATTTTGTTTGAGGATTCCGCAAGTCCATTACCTTGAGGGTAATAGGCTGTGGAATGCCCCAAAGTTATCTGATATCTATGAAAAAACTCAACCATCTTATTTGATCCAAATGCTGCTGCATTATCAGTGATGATCTTGGTAGGACATCCAAATCTGGAGAGAATGTTAGTCTCCATAAATTTTATAATAACTGAATCATTGGCCTGTCTACAAGGTATGGCTTCTATCCACTTAGTGAAATATTCTGTGGCAGTGAGAATCCATCTATGCTGGGTAGAAGATGAGGGATGGATTTCTCCTATGAATTCAAGTACCCACTGTTGAAATGGGGCTTCAACAATGATTAGATGCAGAGGCAGGGGCAGGAGTTTTCTTTTGCCTTCAAAAAGTTGACATTTATGATAGGGAATGATCATCTTGTGGGTATCATGAAAAAGAGTAGGCCAATAGAAACCAACCCTCAAAATTTTGTTGGCTGTTGTCTTCCAGTACAAATGACCTCCACACTCTCCTTCATGGAACACGTGCTTAACCTTCTCTGCATCAAACTCAGGCAAACATTTAAGCAATAGACCACTTTCATTTTTCCAATAAAGACATCTATCTATAATGCAATAGTTTACAGCTTTCAATTTAAGGAATCTTGCCTTTGTTTTTGTCAAACCAGGAGGTGTATTCAATTTAAGCAAAACATAAATAATATCAGCATAACAAGGAGAATTCATAAAATGATCTTCAACTATAGGAGTTGAAAATTATTTTTGGTCATCCAAAGCATTAATCATATTAATATCAAGAACTTCAAAGTTGGATTCAGCCATTAATCTAGCCAGACCTTGGCCTTTGATGAGTTTAGTGGGTTTTATCTCTAAATCATACTCAAGAATAACAACAATCCACTTACCTCTCTTACCATCTGGGTCCTGTGTTATAATTTCTTTAACAACTGAGTTTGGGAAAAAGGCAATGATGTGTGAGTGAAGGATGTATACTCTGAAGTCTTTCAAAGATTTAACCAAAGAAAAATCTTGCTTCTCCATAATTTTATACTTCAAAGGGGCATCCCTCAATGCCTTGCTAAAAAATGCAATAGGTTTCTCTTGTCCTTGTGGATTTTTCTGTAAAAGGACAACAGCTATGGTATGCTCCAATGCAAATGAAAAGATATAAAATTCTTTTGAAAAATTAGGACTTATTAGAATTGGTGTTTTGGTTAATGCTTGTTTCACTAGCTCAAAGGACTTCCTTGCTTCCAAGGTCCATTTTACCCCTTGCTCCTTCTTCAACATGTTTGTGATATTCCTAAGGAGCTCAGCCAAGTTGGGGATAAACCTTCTTAAAAAGTTAATCTTTCCAATGAAATATTGCAACTCTTTAATGTTTCGAGGATGAGAGATTTGCAATATGGCCTCAATCCTCTTTGGATCTATATTTATACCCTCTTCAGAAATAATGTGCCCAAGAAGTTTACCTTCTTGGAGACCAAATAGTGTCTTCTTAGGTTTTAAAGATATCCCAAAATTTCTGCATTTCTCGAAAAATTTTCTTAAATGTTCTAAATGCTCTTCATCTTTTTTTGAAAACACAATAACATCATCAAGATAGATAATGATGAAATAGCTCAGCTTTTCCAAGAAAGCTATGTCCATGGCTCTTTGAAAAGTTGCTCCAGCATTCATTAGACCAAAAGGAATTTTCACATACATGAAAGTGCCCCATGGTGTAGTAAAGGTAGTCTTTAATTGATCAGAAGGGTGAACTAAGATCTGATTGTACCCTGAATAGCCATCCAGCAAAGAAATTCTTTTAGAACCTACCACCCTTTGCAAAATATGATCCATCTTGGGCAAAGGGTAGTTGTATTTTAATGAAGCTTTGTTTAAGTCTCTAAAGTCTATACAAAGCCTGATTTTTCCAGTTTTCTTCCTAACAGACACCAGATTAGATACCCATTCAGAATATCTAAAAGGGACAATAATACGAGCATCATTCATTTTCATAATCTCCTTCTGAACTAGCGGTAGCTAAACTGGGTTTATTCTGCGTAGTTTCTTTTTTAATTGTTTTTTGGTTCTCCTTGAGGGGAATTTTGTGTTGTATTATTTCAGTGTCATAGGATTTAAGATCCTCGTAACTCCAGGCAAAAACATCGGAAAAATCTTTAAACAAATCAATATATTTAAGTTTAATGTGAGTTGGTAAAGTCTTAGACAGTTTAATCATCATAGGTTTAAGTTCACTACCTATATTGCACTCTTCTACCTCAGTCTCTACAGGTTCTAGTTTTGGTTTGTTTGCCACATCATTAAAATCAAACAACTCTTATAAAGGAGCCATACCTTTAGGCAACATTTCATCTTTAGAATGCATAGTTTCTAACTCCTCTGTTCCGGATTCTGCATTCATTTCTGTTTCGCTTTTAAGTTTGCTTGACAACAGATTTATAATAGCAAGTTCAGGAGACTGTTCTTCTTCATCAAGAAAATTTTCTTCCTTGCAGTCTGTTTCATAGTCTGAGTCCGAACTGTTTAGTTCGAGTTCATTTTTGAATTGCATGAAGTCTTCTATTTGTTTGTCATTTTCAAACACCTGCCAATATTTCTCATTATCAGGCACAACTGGTCTGAATTTTATCTAAGTTGTGTAGTCTTTGGTGTTATGTGGTGTCAAGCATGTTCTAGCTGCGTAGGCTAAGCTGTGGGCCGCAATTTTTTTCTTTCTTGGGACAAAAATCAATTGGGACTCTTCAAAAGTTTCCAAAAGGTCCACGACATCGTTTCGATAGGCCCGAAGTCTGGGATGATAAGCGTTATACTCTCCATTGAATTTCCTAATGATTAACTCTGAATCCTCGTGAACTTTAATTCTTTTGGCTCCTATATTTTTAACAAACGTAAGCCTAAAATCAGGGACTCATATTCTGCTATGTTATTGGAACACTGAAAGTTTAGTTTATAGGAAATTTTTTCTATGTGAATGTTTTCAGTATTATTAATCCAAACACCTGTGCCTGCGTTAGTTTTAGTGCAGGATCCATCAAAAAACATACTCTATAGAGGACTGTTTTTGGTTTTGACTGTTTGGTTACCGTCCTCTTCAACTAATGTGCTCAACAGTTGTGGAATGGCAGCACTTAGTCGCATTTGTTTTGATTCACCAGGATTTGCGTTCATTTGAGGGTCATTTTCTTTAGTATCCAGGTTCAAAAGTGAAGGACGTATGACCTGTAATTCAAGACTCTTGTTTAGTTTGCTAACGTCTTACAACGCAGCAAACTGTTTTGTCAGTTTTGTGGTATTTACCTCCTCCTCTCTATTAGCCTTTAACTCTGTTAAAGTTATTTGTTCATCTAATGTTTCTTTGTTAAAAAGGATAAATGAATCAAGGCCGGTATCTACAGAGTATAAAGGGGAGTTATGCGGTCTGTCTTGACTTGTAACCCTGTATTGCATATGAGACTCCCTGTAAAGTCTTCTATTTTGATTGAAAACAGGGATAGTCGCGTAGGTCATGTCCATTTTCATAGTCCCCTATAACTTAGCTCCCCAAGACCTTGATAGTAACATTCCATACTTGGGGGGGACATCAGCCACAACAATATCCATAACAAGGCATTTGGCTGGAATCTGGGCTAAGTTAACACAGAGGTCTTTGATTAATCCTAAACACCTTACTTTGCTGGAATCAAAGGAGTATAGGTCTTTATATGGTCTGGTAATTTCTAAACCAAGGCTCTCCATCACAACTTTAGGCATTAAATTATGAGAAGCCCCGGAATCATGCATAGCGTCGTGTAAAATTTCGTCATGAACATTTAAACATACATAAAATGGAGGAAGAGGTCCTTCTTGATATTTACCTTCAATATTTGGACCAAAAATAAGCTCTGGCTGGTCATCATTAAGATTGATTGTATCCCCATTTTCCTCTATATTTAAAGCCTTCAAAATTTGGGTTCTATATACATGTTGGGCAGCTAACTTAGTCAAGGGAACATAGATTTTGATTTTGGAAATTTCCTGCTCCAGGCTGAAAGGATTTTGGCTTTTAAAAATGCTGGTTTCAGCCTTATTAACTATCACTCTATCAGCACTATTAGCTTGCTAATTTGTTTTATTTACACTTGACACAATTGTTTTAACATGAGTACTAGCTGAAGTGTTAGTACTACTAGTGTCTGCACTCTTTTTTCATTTTTTTGAGTGCTTTTCCCTTTACCTTTATCAGAATTTATAGCTACTATTTTGTCCTTCTGTTTGACAACTTTAGGCTTGGTTGTAGTGCTGTTTTGTGAAGATTGGTTAGAGGTTTTGGTGTTGGGAGTTTGTTGACTAGTTTTGCTTCTAAGGTCATATTCTCTTTGAGAATCAATGACGACATTTTCCATGTCTTGATAATCATTTGCATCATTATCTCTTTTGTCATCATAAGGTGTATATAGACCTTGTTTTCTATCATAATGAATCTCAAAGTCATCATTATCTATGCCCAACATGTTGATATTATCTTCCTCCGTTATCTCATCTGTTTCCTCAACCTCACTCACATAGTTTTGATGAAAGGGAGGAGAGATCTGTTGATCATCTTCCCTAGGTCTGTTCGGAGGTTGGTTCCTTCTAAAATTCTGATTATGGTTCTAGTTTCTATTTTGAGGAGCAATTTGGTTTTGATTTTCTTGTGCTCTCTTAATTATGCTCATCTCTTTGATCATTTCCTCCATCATTTTCTCCATCTTTTAGTTTGAAGTAGAAGGTGTGTTCTCCTCTCTAAAAGACACTCTCTTTTCATTTTTCATTCTTGCTCTCTTCTCCATTAGGTTGACTTCCACAGAAAGAGCACCCCTTTGCATATCTTCAAGAGTTGAAAAATCTCTTTCTCTCAGCTAATAAGTCATGTCAAAGTCAAACCCTTCAGGAAACTTGTTTAAAGCTGAGCCTTATGGAGGTTTTAGTTCTGGGGAGAGTGCATTCTATACACTACTGAATCTAGTGCAGTAAGCTTGCACACTTTCCCCAGTGTTTCTATGGAGGTTCTTGTAATCAGAAAGGACTTGGAGTGGATTGTTCTTTACTTCCCATTTGTTTAAGAATGTTTGATGGAAGGCTTGGAGATCATTGATACTATGGGGGGCTAGACTTTTGAACCATTTTCTTACTTCTCCCCCTAGACTTTGAGCAAATAATCTAAGCTTGACAGAATCATCATCAATTTAATTTATGTCAAAGTAGTCATTCATCTTATCCACATATTGTGATGTAGTTGTAGCATTGTTAGCATCATATAGTGAAATTTTGGACTGATAGTACTGTGGAAGATTGACTAGTGGTACAGGGAGGACTAGGGGAGCATACCATGCAGCCATGGCAGGAGGTGGAGGTGGATTTACAAGAGGGAAAGTGGGCTGAAGTGGAGTGGTTTGGACAATGGATATAGGATGCGTAAAAGTGGATGGACCAGAAATAGACTACTGAGTTGATCTTGGATGAGAGACACTAAATTGTGAAGGAAATGAAAATCAGGGGGTGTTGTTTCTCTATTACCAGGATGCTCACTTGTTTCAGGAGATGAAAGTGAAAATTCAGAGTCTAGTTGAGTTATATCATCAAATGACCTAGTTCTAAATGGGTTTACTAAGTCAGGTTGTGATTGTTGTAGAGCTGTAAGATTTTCAGGGACTGAATTAGCTCTCAAGGGTGATCTAAAAACAGTTGATAATTTAATCCTAGGAGACTTCCAAATGTTGGCAATATGATGCAGAGTGTTGTCCTTGATGGCAACCCATTGAATGAAGATGAAGTCATGCGACTTTTGACATGTGTTGTCCTTGATGGAAATCCACCTGATGAAGTTATTCTTGACGTGATGGACTTGGTAAATGATGTAAATCTGATGTGATATGATGTTTGTTGACAATATGATGTAGAGAGTTGTTATTGAATGGCAACCCACCTAATGAATATGATGGCAACTTACTTGATGAAGTTGTGCTTGATAGAATATGTCTTGATGAACCTGTTTAAAGATGAAAATATGATGTATCTACAAAGAGTACAGAAGGTAATGAACAAAGGAATTCAATATGTGCTAGATCTATGATGAAAAGAGTATGTCTCAAGGCATACGCGGATTTGCCTAGGAGAAGTCACGTATGCACGCGGGAAACAACGTGCCAAGTCGCGTATGAGCAAAAGCGCTCATAAAGTGCAAAACCAGGGGTAACCACCATGGTATTGACCCATTGTATTGGGTAATGATTCGTCTAAATGACCCCGTCCAGGAATACCATTGGAAGTAATGTAGTTTTGGGCTCATGGTATTGAAAAAGGGTAAACCTATATAAAGAGAAGAAATTCATTGTGCAAATGATGAGTGTGGGTGCAAGATGTCTGAGCTTGAATGAATACTTCTCTCTGAAGTAGATCTGAATGGAAAGGGTTACACTTGAAGATAAATCTGAATGGATGATGCACCAATGATGAAGAAGGGGATCTAGATCTGAAATGTACTTGTATCTACTAGATCTGATTATGGAAGGCTTAGATCTGAATTGAGGTGAACATCTGTCTGAAGTGAAAGGGTAAATCTGAACTGAACATCTGATCTGAAGAAATATGCTGCTCTGTAATGATTAAAGATCTATACGCTACTTTGACGCAGAGGAAGCGCGTATATACATAGCTTCGATGAAGTGAAAGCACGTATGCGCAATGAAATACATACAGAGGTATACGCTAAGCCTGTGGACGAGAAGATGAGCATACGCGATACTCGTTGAAAGGAAAGCGCGTATAAAAACTAGGTTTGTCAAGTCCGTGGTAAGAAATGTCTGATCTATTCTCACAGAGCATCATGACCGTATTCTACAAGCACAGTCATTCGTATCGGCTTGGTTGTATGATTGAGCTTAAATGTATGAAGAGGGTCCAGTCTGAAAATATGATGAAACGTGGCCTACAAGTATTGTTCTTTTGAAGTTGTTGGATCCAGTGTGAAAATTGATGAAACGTGGTCCGAAGGGGTGCTGAGGGTTGTAGCCTTCAGTCAGGGGGTTGTAGCTCCCTTCCAGGTGAGGCTGGTAAACGAGATCAGGGGGTCGTAGCTCCCTTCCAAGAGAGGCTGGTAAACGAGTCAGGGGGTTGGAGCTCCTTCAGAGAGGTCAAAACGAGCGCAGGGTGCCTCCGCGTCTGCAGGAGTCCGCACCAAAGACATATGTTGTAAGATGTTTTCTCTATAATAAAATATTGAAGGTTGAGCAATTGCAGCGGTGGTTTTCTCCCGACTTGGGTTTCCACCTAAAATCCTGGTGTTCATGTGTGATGCTTATGTGTGATGGCTTATTCTATTCTTACTGCACATGTTTACTGTTTATAAAACATCTAATGAATGAATGATGGAATGATATAAGTGAAGAATTAATGGCATAATTAGATCTCTGTGTATACGCGAGTTTTATGAAGGATATCCGCGTGTATACGCTAGTTGGCTTCAGCAAAGTAGCGTATGGGTTTTGGAGCATGAAAAAGTAAAAGTTTTGAATATGCAATAAATACTGATTCACCCCCCCCCCCCCCCCTCTCAGTATTTTTCCCAACAATTGGTATCAGAGCTAGTCCTTCTGCAGAAGCTTGATCGCTTGAAGGAGATCCGTCGCAATGGGAAAGAAGCAAAAGAAGAAGGCTACTGAAAAAGAGATATCTCAGAAAACATGTGTAGCAGAAAATGGAAAAGATAAAACAGGTATTGATAATTATTCTGTTGATTCACTTTCTTGTGCATGCAATGATGAAGATAGTGAAAGAAATGTTATGGATCTAGAAGAAGCTCTCAAGATCAAAGTTGAAGAACAACAAAGAGAAATTAAAGAGAAAGGCTCTATCTAAAAAGAGGTGATCTCTAGAAGGAAATAACAGATAGAAATTCATGAAAATCTGCAGAGAAGACTTGAAAAAAGAAAACCTCGCTCTCAAAATAACTGGAAAATCAAATAAGAAAATGATGGAGACCAAGCAAAAATCATGTCTGTCATAGAAGAATCATACAAGGAACATGAAGAACTTCTACAAGTAGATCTTGAAGAATCAAACAAGAAGAATGCAAGACTTGAAGCAGAAATCGTCTCCCTCAAAGAAGATCTCGAAGCATCAAACAAGAAGAATGAGGAACTCTTACAAACTTTTGAAGAACAAGAAAAAGGGTTGAAAGAAGAGATTCTAAATCTGAATCATCAAGTAGAAGATGGAAGAAAGAAGGAAGTAAGCATGACAAAGCAATGTCAAGACTTGGAGGTTGAGGTAAACATTCTTAAAGGTAAATTAGAAGAAAAGGTTAAACTTTTGAGGTTTCAAGATAGTACTAAGATTCTGGACAATATTCTTAGTAGTCAAAGGTCTCCTTCTATCAAACTTGGTCTTGGTTTTCATGAATCTATTAAAGGAGAATCTAGTTCACAAGGAAGTGCTAAAGATTCAAAGGAAGTCAATGCAAAACCTGAAGAGTTGAAAGAAACAAAAGGTCAACCAACAATGATGAAATCTCAAAGGAAATCATACAATAAAGTTGAATGCTTTAAATGTCATAATTATGGGCATGTTGCAGCAAATTGCAGGAGCAAATCATTTCAGCCTCAATCAAACAGTTCCTACATAGAAAGGTACTCTGGTTTCTTCAAGGGATATTGTTTTTCATGTAACAAGTATGGACATAAAGCAGCTGATTGTAAAAGGAGGAAGATTAGAAATACTCATTATGATTCTTATGCTTATTTCTCTGGTCACATGAGATGTTATTCTTGTAACAAGTATGGACATGTAGAAAAGGAATGTAGGTTGAACAGATATGAGAAATTGGATAAATTCCAGCACTCAAATAGAAAGCTCAAACAAATATGGAAAAAGATAGAAGACCGATCAGAAACGTAGGGAATTCTGACCCTACTGCAGTCATCCGCTTCTGAAGCTGACTTTTCTTATTGACTGCAGGAATGATGTGGGATACATTATGAGTTTTAGTAATGTATCGTCACAGGGGGAGCAATGTATGATGATTCTCATGGTTGATTTGATTATTCTGGTTATGTTTACTTCTGACAGCGCATCTGATGTGGAAAGGACAGGTACAGGAGGTACAAACTCAGGAGGAAATGAAGGAAGATGAAAATTTTCTATGCTTCACTTTCCATACGCGGGTTATATTAACAAAAGTCGCGTATACACGCGAGTTCCAGCAGACACAGTCGCGTATGCAGTAGTGATAAGAGAATTGGTATGATAGCTGAAGATCTGAAGTAGTGGTTCAGGGGGAGCAGCAGATTGAATACTAATGATTGCATTGTTGGAAATATGACTGCTTATTCTTTGGTTATTGTGATACTCATGATGATGGCTTGGTACATGGTTTATGATAATGAGACGTTGAATGAGCTGTGTTTACTGCTTGCTGAAGTTTATCTGTTGAATGAAATTGGAAGTCTTATGATTCAGAGATAAGAATAATTCATGAAGAGCTTGTTACTATGGTTGAGATCTTTTGCCTACATATGTTACTTCATGTTAAATCTTAAAGATCATGGTGATGTTGGACCACATGGATGATTGCTTGACACTTATGTGAAGATGTTGTTCTGGTATGGAAAGAATGTATTGATGCTGCAAAGAATCTGAAGGATTGGTTACTAATGTGCTTATGCTACAACCATTGGATGACGCTTGAAGATACAACTACATTGTTTTATCTATCTGTATTCCAGAAAGAAGCTGAACATTGTCTCTGCCTCAGGATCAATTTTGGTTAAAATATAGAAGAAGGTATTGTATACGCGGGTTTCCTGATACACAGTCGCGTATATACGCGAGTTCCTACACAGAAAACCGCGTATGTCTGATTGCTGACAAAATTCTGTTTGGGTTCAGCTCTCTTCAGCACAGCTGCAGTGCTGTTTGGTATCTCTGATACTGTTTGGTATATCTGGTGGTGTTCCATTTCTCATAATTCTATTTCTAATGTTTTGATAAAGATGAATTGATGATTTATTGGTGAAAGTGTTCAGGATGCACAAACTAAGCGGGAGCCTTAGTCATATGGAAAGGATGCTTGGATGCACAGATTCAGGGGGAGCATTAGCTTTGCTGAGTATAATGCATTGTTGGCATTATTTTGAAACATGTTCTCTTTCTTGAGGATTTTCTGGTGATTGGTCATAAATGGTCTTATTTATAATTTGATGAAAAGGTCTTGTTGAGACCCATGATGTAAAAATTGTAATATTCAGTCATGTAAGGACTTGTCAATTTTGTAAACCCACTTGGTTGGGTAGCTGAGTCAAATTTTGTAAACCCACTTGGTTGGGTAGCTGAGTCAAATTTTTAAACCCACTTGGTTGGATCTTTGATGTAAGTATGAGTCCTTGGTGATAGGAAATTCATAGAGTCATGTACTCCATTGGAAAATATGTTTGAAGATTTAGCATGAACTCAGGGGGAGCTTGGTCACTTCAGTATATAACAGATCTACAGAACGCTTCTTCCACATGAGGAGAAAAGGGGGAGAGTATGTTGGATTTTGATCTTCCCTTTGCCCTTGATGTCAAAGGGGGAGAGTGACATGGTGTTTGAATGAAGAAAAAGAATGGTGTCAAAAATGGGGAATGTGACATGGTGTCATTGTATTCTTAATGTACCTATCTCTTGTGGTAATCAAACACCATCGTGGTTGCCATCAAGTCAAAAGGGGGAGATTGTTGGCAATATGATGCAGAGTGTTGTCCTTGATGGCAACCCACTGAATGAAGATGAAGACATGCGACTGTTGACTTGTGTTGTCCTTGATGGCAATCCACCTGATGAAGCTATTCTTGACTTGATGGACTTGGTAAATGATGTAAATCTGATGTGATATGATGTTTGTTGAACAATATGATGTAGAGAGTTGTTCTTGAATGGAAACTCACCTGATGAAGATGATGGCAACTTACTTGATGAAGTTGTGCTTGATAGAATGTCTTGATGAACCTGTTTAAAGATGAAGATATGATGTATCTACAGTGTGTACAGAAGGCAATGAAGAAAGGAATTCAGCATGTGCTAGATCTATGATGAAAAGAGTATGTCTCAAGGCATACACGGATCTGTCTAAGGGAAGTCGCGTATGCACGCGGGAAACAACGTTCCAAGTCGCGTATGGGAAAAAGCGCTCATAAAGTGAAAAACCAGGGGTAACCACCATGGTATTTACCCATTGTATTGAGTAATGATTCGTCTATGTGACCCCGTCCAGGAATACCATTGGAAGTAATGTAGTTTTGGGCTCATGGTATTGAAAAAGGGGCTCATGGTATTGAAAAAGGGTAAACCTATATAAAGAGAATAAATTCATTGTGCAAATGATGAGTGTGGGTGCAAGATGTCTGAGCTTGAATGAATACTTCTCTCTGAAGTAGATCTGAATGGAAAGGGTTACACTTGAAGATAAATCTGAATGTATGATGCACCAATGATGAAGAAGGGGATCTAGATCTGAAATGTACTTGTATCTACTAGATCTGCTTATGGAAGGCTTAGATCTGAATTGAGGCGAACATCTGTCTGAAGTGAAAGGGTAAATCTGAACTGAACATCTGATCTGAAGAAATATGCTGCTCTATAATGATTGAAGATCTATACGCTACTTCGCCGCATAGGAAGCGCGTATATACGCGGCTTCGCTAAAGATAAAGCGCGTATGCGCAATAAAATATATACAGAGGTATACGCTAGTTTGTGTGGACGGAAGCACGTATATACGCGAGATCAGTGAAAGGAAAGCGCATATGAAAACTAGGGTTTGCTGAAGTCTGTGGTAAGAAATGTCTGATCTATTCTGCTGTGTTACTGCTATCTGTATTCTACAGTGCTGAGTTGTCTGTATCAGTTTGGTTGTATGATTGAGCTTAAAAGTATGGAAAGGGTCCAGTCTGAAAATATGATGAAACGTGGCCTACAAGTTGTGTTCTTTTGAAGTTGTTGGATCCAGTGTGAAAATTGATGAAACGTGGTCCAAGGTGGTGCTGAGGGTTGTAGCCTTCAGTCAGGGGGTTGTAGCTCCCTTCCAGGTGAGGCTGGTAAACGAGATCGAGGGGGTCGTAGCTCCCTTCCAGGAGAGGCTGGTAAACGAGTCAGGGGGTTGGAGCTCCCTTCCAGGAGAGGCTGGTAAACGAGCGCAGGTGGGTGCCTGCGTGCTGGTAGGAGTCTGCACCAGCACATATGTTGTAAGATGTTTTCTCTATAATAAAATATTGAAGGCTGAGAAATTGCAGCGGTGGTTTTCTCCCGACTTGGGTTTCCACCTAAAACCCTGGTGTTCATGTGTAATGCTTATGTGTGATGGTTTATTCTGTTCTTACTGCACTTGTTTACTGTTTATAGAACATCTAATGAATGAATGATGGAATGATATAAGTGAAGAATCAATGGCATAATTAAATCTCTGTGTATACGCGAGTTTTATGAAGGATATCCGCGTACATACGCTAGTTGTCTTCAGCAAAGTAGCATATGGGTTTTAGAGCATGAAAAAGTAAAAAGTTTTGAATATGCAGTAAATACTGATTCACCCCCCCCCCCTCTTAGTATTTTTCCCAACACCAAAGGATACTCTCTGGGTTATCAACTACTTCAGGTGGATCAGGGTTAGGATGAGCTCTAGTGTGAATCTTTCTAGAAGCCACTATGCTATGTATTTTAGACCCAAATAAACCAGAAAAGTTCAACCAGGTATGACAATCTTTAAAAGGTTAACTAGTCTATTTGAAATTCAATCCTACAGTCCTCTAACTGAGTTTGAAAGATGTCATAATGAGAAGGGTTCTTCCGAGTGGAGTCTAAGGTCTGTTAAGAATTATGGAGTCGCCAAGTGGAATTTTTTAGCTCCTAAGGAGGTAAAAAGTTTTATGGTCCACCACCATGTTTATTGAGAACCAATCTGAAATATTTTTAGGTTTTTCTAAGTTATTTTTCAGTTGTATGGTTTTTAAGAATATCCTAACTTTGTTTCAAAACTTAGCTACGGTTATGAGACAAAAAGAGTTTACTCTTATGGCTAAGCCAGCTGATCTTTCAAGGTTAGATAAAGTCTTAAGAGAATCCTAGGTCTTATCTAGTTTGTCACTGATTCAAACAAGTTTTACCATGATCACCATGACTTGGTAGTGCTTGAAAAGGCTGCTTTTTACTCTCAAGGTTTTATGAAGTGTTTAAGGGAAATGCGTCCCCAGCAGAGTCGCCAAAAATGTTAGGAATCTGTAATTTTAGCAGATTGGTGAGACTAAAACTGTAGAAACAACATCGTTTCAACCAACTTTGGGATTCTAGGATCTAGCCCTCCTGAATCCGGAGAGGGATCTCTCCAATAAGTGAAAAGATGGATTGGTCTTTGAAGTTTGGGGTAATGATATTAGGCTAGTTATGAAGGCCAAGGGTTTTGTTTGTTTTTGGATGATTGAGCATGAATACTATTTTGAGGGGAAAGTTCTAAGTGCAAAGAGTTTCAAAGGTGAGAAGTTGCAAGTGGATAGAAAAACTAGGTTAAAAGATAGATATAACGCTGGTTTTTAGTCCATTGGGCTATGGAGTCATATCATGGATTTAATTGAACAACAACATCAAGAGTGATCCAAGGGGTAAGTCATCTATGTCACAAGATCATTGAGATTGAAATGATGGAATGGAAACAATAAAGTGTTGGAGGGGTGGAAACTGATAATAATTTCACAAGGGATTTATAGTCAGTCCAAACAAGAAAAAGCCTCTTAAGTAATTGTTTAAAACCAACCAAGTGCAGGGCCAACCATTGACATCTTGGGCAAGTTTGTATTAAAGCAGCTTAATTGACAAACAATCCAGTAATCCACATGATTACTTTCAGAAAGTGTGAAAAGATATAAGAGAAAACAAAGTGCATCTTAAGATCAGATAAAGTACTTTTAAACCTATTCTGATTTCAGACAACACCAAGGGAAACTTTCAGAATCTGCCTTTGGAGAATAGAAGCTAGAGACAGGGCAAACCATCACTTTCTAGTCTAACTTTAATAAGAAAATAAGGAAAATAACTTTCAATAACAATGTTTAAAGAAAACAGTAGGATGAGGGAACTCCAGCATTCCTAACTGCTTAAACTGTATTGAATCATTCTTAAACAAACAAATAAGAGGAAAACATTAAGATAAAGATTTTTAGTTAGAGAAGGGAACTGATAAACAGTAAATCCTAACTCTGTAAATGCTGTTCTTTATCAGAGAATAGTGTACAATATAGCATACATAGAAGGAAAAAACAATAACAAAGGAAGGGGCAATTCACCAGTAATATAGACCAGGATCCCAAGAAACAACTTGTTATTGATGTCAAACCAGTTACAGTCTTCAAGTCCAGTGTTTTAGTTCAACAATCATCTTCACTATTCAGCCTAACTTATCTATTACAAACAGAGCTTCAAGGGCCAGTGAATAATATTTACAATCAGAAGTTTCAAGCTCAATTACATAAGAATGCTCAGCAACGTAGTCAACCAACAATTTCTCATCTTCTACTGCAGTATTTATAGAAGAATGAGGAGGTGAGACCTAACAAAAGATCTTCAAGGATAATTAATACAAATTTATGACTTCTCGGTCTTTTAAGGGCTCGATGAAGAAATTTACAGGTGGACCGCTGTATTAATGTTTTACAATTAATATCAAAGCTCAGTGGGAGCTTTGTTGACTTTAAGGCTCTGCTTAATATGGGAGTAACTCTGCAGATATTTGTTGCATTAGCTTCCTGTGGTGAAATAAACTTCCTGGCAGCGCTGGAGGTAGATATTTCTTTAATCAATAAAATCGGCCTCTGTTTTGAATGGTTTGAGGCAACAGATGGCTCTTGTAGTAGTTGAGGAATCAATTCGCCTCAAATGCAGGTGGTGGAAGCCTTTTTGTCAGTTTAAACACTTATGATTTCTTTTGGCTGTGTTTTAATCCAGGGAATTAGGCTTTTGATAATCTTTTTAGCCGTAATTTTCCAGATATGTTTTTAATCTTCATCTCTGCTGCGCTCCATTCTCCAAACTTATACTCTTTTAAAACGTGTTTAAAACACAGTGTCTTGTCAATGTGCAAAGCCGCACAGGGTTCTAAAGGCATCAATGCCCATAGAGCATCGACGAAGCAACGGAATAGATCCCGACGGATGGTTCCCTCTGATGTAAAACATGCATGGGAAACGTCTTTCCCGGCCTTCGGCCTTTTTTCATTATATAATGGAAAACCATTAAAAAGCTTGCAAAACAAAAAAAATAATTAAGAAATCCTGCATTTTTTAGGTTTAACTGCTTCAGAAGGCGGGGAAGAGCGTGGCCGTCAGATCTGGACACGTGGATGGTCCAGATCTAATCGGGGAATCGCAATCAGCTGGAGGAGGAAAAGGGTGCAATGAAAAATCTCCGATGCGATTGCGCGATCGGGAGGGCAAAAGCGATTAAGTGATGGCTGTTGATCTAAGAACGATATCAATGGTGGAGAATGAATTGGGTGACTGACTGATCGGAGGGACAAACAAAATGCATGCGATTAAACATTGCGATGTGACAAAGCACAATTCGTCGATCTAAAGGTTAGATCAACGGTTGAGAATGAATCGAGGGAATCACAATCGGAGGTCAGGAATGAGGCGATGCGATTGCGTGATCGGAGAATAGGGCCGATGCAATTGCGCGATTGGAGAGAGGGCCGATGTGATTGCACGATTGGCCAATCACAATCGGCAGTGATGAAAGTTTGAAACTGTACCAAAGAAAATCTCCGATGCGATTAGGCGCCAGGTTATGGGGCCTATTTTAAAAAGACTTCCGATAGGCTTGGGCCTATGTGTATAGGGGATAATCAGGGTCGGGCCTTCGGGCCAGGGCTTTTCAATCTACCCATTGAAATTTCCCAATGCGATTGCGCGTCGGTCTTTTTAATCAACCCATTTTAATATTTAACACGTGATTTGGGTTTTTAAGTCAAAAATTTTGGAAAAGTGGGTTTTTGGCATTTTACAAAGGAAAAAATAGATCGGGCATGGTTTATCCAATGGTTTAAGTGTAGAAGGCGGGCCCACAGGAAAATATATATATATAAAATATGATGCGATCGGGGGTTTTTCAATACAAAACTAATCGCAATCGGAACTTTTGAACACGGTACAAGACTTGCACATTTGGATATTTTCGATGCGATAAGCGCCATGAGGGGCTTAGCACTTGGTTTTTATGGTAAGGGCATGTGGGGGAAGTGGTTAGGGGGATTAGCCAAAGGGGCTAAAGTCCATAATAAAGACTTGTGTTTTTTATGAATTTTTCATGGTTTTCAATGGTTTTTAGAGGTTTCGGTAAAGCTAAAGAATGGGTCTTTAACCTTATAAAAGTGATTTTCATGAGGGGAAGAAAAGAAATCATGAAAAAAAGGGGGTTTTATGGAGAAAATGGGAGCAAATGAAGGTAAGTTTGGAAGAGGGGGAGAGGAAGAATGGTGGTTTTACATCAGTTTCTTCTCATGAAATTAGCAGAATTTCTGAGCATAAAATAGGAACATCAATGAAGATTTAGGATAGAGGAAATAGGCCTAGAAAAGTCTTCAAGAGCCAACAATTTTTAGCAATAAAATTTGTTCCTTGAAGGCTCAAAAAGTCTTAGCCACCTTTTGCTATAACAAATTTTTATAGGTGGCTAACAGTGGCTCCACTTAGGGATGGTGCCTTCTTGAAGGCATCAAGAACTTCAAACTTGCATTCTCTGGGAGGCTGACCTGTGCCTGATCCATTGGGCTGCCCTTCCTTTGTGGGGATGATCTTGCTCTGAAAACATATTAGCAACTACAAAAACAATGGATCTTTCATTTACAAGCTCTCTACCTACCCAATTGTACATATCTAACATTTTTTCTTCATTAGAGTGCACTTATATTGGAAAACTCTATTCACAACATTTTATTCTTTTGAAAATAGGAAATCTAATGTATTTCTACTCCTTATTTATCCCTGAACTCAGATTTAACAGTTGATTTCAGATGCTTCTCTACCTAATCTACTAATCTGTTAGGATTAAACAGTCTAACAGATTTTATTCTCTAATTTCTACAACATAAATTTAAAAGCATTCAAGTCAGGATTAAATAGTCTAACTTGATGCTGATCTATGGCATGAAACAAGCTGCACATAGAAATTTATTTTGCAGAAAAATTAAATCAAAATGGAAGGCTTAAGATCTGAAAATTCAAGCACTTCCTTCACTCTTTTACAACTCTGTTTTGACTCTTACTTGAGCTGTTTTTCTTGTTTTATAGTTCAGATTTTGAGCTGATTAGAACCAGATTTACACCTCTTGACTCAGAAAATAAAACAGCTTTGAGTCATCTCTTTCTTGGAAACTTAGGTTCAGGTTTTGAACATGTTTGAACCTTTCATTTCTATCCTAATCTACCTATTGATAAACCAAGATTAAACAGTTTGGCAAATCAATTTCACTATCCTATCAACAGTAAATTCAAAAGCTAATTAGTCAAGATTAGGCTATTTGACTAACTAGAAGTGTGTTTTGTAGGAGTGGCATTGAAGCTTGCACACTTTCATATTTTCTTCTCTTTTTGGTATGGGGTTGTACCTTTATTGTTTTACAATCTGCCCTCTTTTCTTTCTTTCACTGTTTTTTTATTTTTAACTTTTCTAACTTTGAATGCAATGGTGGATGATATATTTATAATGAAAAAAGATAAAAAAGGCTTCAAAACATGTCAAGGATCAAGAGAAGTAATGTTTAAGAATCCTGCCATTGACAGGACCTCCAAACAATTCTGCCCCATTCAACTCTTGCAATAAAAATGCATTGTTACCAGCAGCTGAATGAATAGAGTAAGGGCCAAGCCATAAGTTTTCAAACTTCCCATGCTTTCCCTTGTCTTCCCTCCTTGAGTCCCACTTTAAAACTTTGTCTCCAATCTTGAAATTGTTGCCCTTTGTTCTTCTGTCAAAAATCTTTTTAATGCTGTCCTATTTCTGCAATGCTTTTTTATAAACTTCCTCTCTGGTTTGCTGAAGATGAATGGTCTGATGTATTCTTCTGATCATGTCATTATCTTCATTTTGCAACTCTTGAATTAAATTCATTACTGGTGCACCAAGGCTGTTTGGAAAAATTGCCTCAGTACCATACACAAGCTGAAAAGGTGACATGCCGATAGATTTCTTCAAAGTCAATTTGTCAGCCCAAAGTGCATGAACAAGCTTTGTGTGCCAAGACTTTTTGTTATCCTCCAACAGTTTCTTGATTATTTTCACTAGAATTTTGTTTGAGGATTCCGCAAGTCCATTAACTTGAGGGTAATAGGCTGTGGAATGCCCCAAAGTTATCTGATATCTATGATAGAACTCAACCATCTTCTTTGATCCAAATGTTGCTGCATTATCAGTGATGATCTTGGTAGGACAACCAAATCTGGAGAGAATGTTAGTCTCCATAAATTTTATAATAACTAAATCATTGGCCTGTCTACAAGGTATGGCTTCTATCCACTCAGTGAAATAGTCTGTGGCAGTGAGAATCCATCTATGCTGGGTAGAATATGAGGGATGGATTTCTCCTATGAAGTCAAGTCCCCACTGTTGAAATGGGGCTTCAACAGTTATTAGATGCAGAGGCAAGGGCATGAGTTTTCTTTTGCCTTAAAAAAGTTGACATTTATGACAGGCAATGATCATCTTGTGGGTATCATGAAAAAGAGTAGGCCAATAGAAACTAGCCCTCAAAATTTTGTTGGCTGTTGTCTTCCAGTACAAATGACCTCCACACTCTCCTTCATGGAACTCGTGCTTAACCTTCTCTGCATAAAACTTAGGAAAACATTTAAGCAAATAGACCACTTGCATTTTTCCAATAAAGACATCTATCTATAATGCAATAGTTTATAGCTTTAAATTTAAGGAATCTTGCCTTTTTTTTTGTCAAACCAGGAGGTGTATTCAATTTAAGAAAAACATAAATAATATCAGCATAGCAAGGAGAATTCATAAAATGATCTTCAACTATGGGAGTTGAGAATTCTTCTTGGTCATCCAAAGCATTAATCATATTAATATCAAGAACTTCAAAGTTGGATTCAACCATTAATCTAGCCAGACCTTGGCCTTTGATGAGTTTAGTGGGTTTTATCTCTAAATCATACTCAAGAATAACAACAATCCACTTACCTCTCTTACCATCTGGGTCCTGTGTTAGAATGTCTTTAAAAATTGAGTTTGGGACAAAGGCAATGATGTGTGAGTGAAGGATGTATACTCTGAAGTATTTCAAAGCTTTAAGCAAAGAAAAATCTTGCTTCTCCATAATGTTATACTTCAAAGGGGCATCCCTCAATGCCTTGCTAAAAAATGCAATAGGCTGCTCTTGTCCTTGTGGATTTTTCTGTAAAAGGACAACAAATATGGTATGCTCTGATGCAAATGAAAAGATATAAAAGTCTTTTGAAAAATTAGGACTTATTAGAATCAGTGTTTTGGTTAATGCTTGTTTCACCAGCTCAAAGGACTTCCTTGCTTCCAAGGTCCATTTTACCCCCTGCTCCTTCTTCAACATGTTTGTGATATTCCTAAGGAGCTCAGCCAAGTTGGGGATAAACCTTCTTAAAAAGTTAATCTTTCAAATGAAAGATTGCAACTCTTTAATGTTTTGAGGACAAGAGATTTGCAATATGGCCTCAATCCTCTTTGGATCTATCTTTATACCCTCTTCAGAAATAATGTGCCCAAGAAGTTTACCTTCTTGGAGACCAAATAGTGTCTTCTTAGGGTTTAAAGATATCCCAAAATTTCTTCATTTCTTGAAAACTTTTCTTAAATGTTATAAATGCTCTTCATCTATTTTTGAAAACACAGTAACATCATCAAGATAGATAATGATGAAATAGCCCAGCTCTTCCGAGAAAGCTATGTCCATGGCTCTTTGAAAATTTTCTCCAGCATTCATTAGACCAAAAGGCATTTTCACATACATGAAAGTGCCCCATGGTGTAGTAAAGGCTGTCTTTAATTGATCAGCAGGGTGAACTAAGATCTGATTGTACCCTGAATAGCCATCCAGTAAAGAAATTCTTTTAGAACCTACCACCCTTTGCAAAATATGATCCATCTTGGGCAAAGGGTAGTTGTCTTTTAATGAAGCTTTGTTTAAGTCTCTAAAGTCTATACAAAGCCTGATTTCTCTAGTTTTCTTCCTAATAGACACCAGATTAGATACCAATTCAGAATATCTAATAGGGACAGTAATACCAGCATCATTCATTTTCATAATCTCCTTCTGAACCAGCGGTAACTAAACAGGGTTTATTCTACACAGTTTCTGTTTGAATGGTTTTTGGTTCTCCCTGAGGGGAATTTTGTGTTGTATTATTTCAGTGTCATAGGATTTAAGATCTTCGTAACTCCAGGCAAAAACATCGGAAAAATATTTAAACAACTCAATATATTTAAGTTTAATGTGAGCTGGTAAAGTCTTAGATAGTTTAATCATCATAGGTTTAAGTTCACTGCCTATATTGCACTCTTCTACCTCAGTCTCTACAGGTTCTAGTTTTGGTTTGTTTGCCACATCATTAAAATCAAACAACTCTTATAAAGGAGCTAGACCTTTAGGAAAACTTTCATATTTAGAATGCATAGTTTCTAACTCCTTTGTTCTGGATTCTGCATTCATTTTTGTTTCGATTTTAAGTTTGCTTGACAACAGATTTATATTAGCAAGTTCAGGAGATGGTTCTTCTTCATCAAGAAAATTTTCTTCCTTGCAGTCTGTTTCATAGTCTGAGTCTGAACTTTTTAGTTCGAGTTCATTTTTGAATTGCATGAAGTCTTCTATTGTTTGTCATTGTCAAACACCTGCCATTATTTCTCATTATCAGGCACAGCTGGTCTGAATTTTATCTGAGTTGTGTAGTCTTTGGTGTTATGTGGTGTCAAGCATGCTCTAGCTGCATAGGCTAAGCTGTGGGCCGCAATGCTTTTCTTTCCTGGGACAAAAATCAATTGGGACTCTTCAAAAGTTTCCAAAAGGTCCACGACATCGTTTCAGTAGGCCTTAAGTATAGGATGATGAGCGTTATACTCTCCGTTGACTTGCCTAATGATTAACTCTGAATCCCCGTGAACTTTAATTCTTTTGGATCCTATCTTTTTTAACAAACGTAAGCCTAAAATCAGGGACTCATATTCCACTATGTTATTGGAACACTGAAAGTTTAGTTTACAGGAAATGTTTTCTATGTGAATGTTTTCAGTATTAGTAATCCAAACACCTGCGCTTGCATTATTTTTAGTGCAGGATCCATCAAAAAACATACTCCATAGAGAACTGTTTTTGGTTTCGATTGTTCAGTTACCGTCCTCTTCAACTAACGTGCTCAACAGTTGTGGAATGTCAGCACTTAGTCGCATTTGTTTTGATTCACCAGGATTTGAGTTCATTTGAGGGTCTTTTTCTTTAGTGTCCAGGTTCAAAAGCGAAGGACGTATGACCTATAATTCAAGACTCTTGTTTAGTTTGCTAATGTCTTCCAACGCAGCAAACTGTTTTGTCAGTTTTGTGATATTTACCTCCTCCTCTCTATCGGCATTTAACTCTGTTAAAGTTATTTTTTAATCTAATGTTTCTTCATTAAAAAGGATAAATGAATCAAGGACGGTATCTACAGAGTATAAAGGGGAGTTCTCCGGTCTATCTTGACTTGTAACCGTGTATTGCATATGAGACTCCCTGTAAAGTCTTCTATTCTGATTGAAAATAGGGATAGTTGCGTAGGTCATGTCCATTTTCATAGTCCCCTGTAAGTTAGCTCCCCAAGACCTTGATAGTAACATTGCATACTTGGGGGGGACATCAGCCACAAAAATATCCATAACAAGGAATTTGGCTGGAATATGGGCTAAGTTAACATAGAGGTCTTTGATTAATCCTAAACACCTTACTCTGCTGGAATCAAAGGAGTACATGTCTTTATATGGTATGGTAATTTCTAAACCAAGGCTCTCCATCACAGCTTTAGGCATTAAAGTGTTAGTACTACTAGTGTCTGCACTCTATTTTTCATTGTTTTGAGTGCTTTTCCCTTTACTTTTATCAGAATTTACAGCTACTATTTTGTCCTTCTGTTTGACAACTTTAGGCTTGGTTGTAGTGATGTTTTGTGAAGATTGGTCAGAGGTTTTGGTGTTGGGAGTTTTTTGACTAGTTTTGCTTCTAAGGTCATATTCTCTTTGAGACTCAATGATGACATTTTCCATGTCTTGATAATCATTTGCATCATTATCTCTTTTGTCATCATAAGGTGTATATAGACCTTGTTTTCTATCATAATGAATCTCGAAGTCATCATTATCTACACCCAACATGTTGATATTATCTTCCTCCGTTATCTCATCTGTTTCCTCAACCTCACTCACATAGTTTTGATGAAAGGGAGGAGAGATCTGTTGATCATCTTCCCTAGGTGATCTGTTCGGAGACTGGTTCCTTCTAACATTTTGATTTTGGTTCTGGTTTCTATTGTGAGGAGCAGTTTGGTTTTGATTTTCTTGTGCTCTCTTAATTATGCTCATCTCTTTTGTCATTTCTTCCATCATTTTCTCCATCTTTGAGTTTGAAGTAGAAGGTGTGTTCTCCTCTCTAAAAGACACTCTCTTTTCATTTTTCATTCTTGCTCTCTTCTCCATTAAGTTGACTTCCACTGAAAGAGCACCAATTTTCATATCTTCAAGAGTTGCAAAATCTATTTCTCTCAGCTGATAGGTCATGTCTACTACATTTGGCAGAAATTCCAACACTTGGTTCCGACGGTTTTGACCAAATGTCGGAAATTTCCCCAAATTTTTTCCATTCCGCCCAAAACTATCGCTATACCGACGTTTATAGAAAAGTGTCGCAATACTGACACTTAGACAAAGTGTCGTAATTGCGACGTTTGGAGGAAGATGTCGCAATTGCGACACTATGGCCCAAAGCGTCGCTATTGCGATGACTGCCTCCAAACGTCGCAAGTGCGACACAATGTCTAAGTGTCAAAATTGTGATGTTTGGAGGCACCCGTCACAATAGCGACACTTTGTCCACCGTTAGTATAACGACACTTATATGAGCACTACATAAAAATACGAAACTTCTATGCGCACTACATAAAAATGATTTTATTGTTTCATATCCGTCACAATAGCTACATTAACATCTGATATCATGCGCGCATTCGCCCTCCACTCTTGCAGAACAACATTCGCCCTCAGCATTCACCCTCAGCTCTTGCAGAACAACATTTTCCCTTAGAATTCTCCCTCAGTGTTCACCCTCAGCTCTTGCAGAACAACATTCACCCTCAGCTCTTGCAAAATGGTAAGTTCTTACTGCAGGCCCTTCCTCCTATAGTAGGGTTGACTCTATTTGGGTTTTTTTGGTCAATTCCATTGGATTGTGTTGGGCTGTAGGGTTCTCTCTAGATGTCAAGAATCAAGATTCAATACCCTCTATTATCTTCATCACCCAATACAAGATTTAAATTTTTCCCAAAGAAACGCTTATGAATTTGGCAGCCATTATTTCTCCCTGCTTTAAAAACCCTACATTTCAATGAAAACAAGAATTGCATTTCAACTACAAAAATCTATTAGTGTTCAAATGTACATGTGTGCAACATTAACGTCTGATATCACGCACGCATTCTCCCTCCGCTCTTGCAGAATAGCATTCACCCTCAGCTCTTGCAGAAAAACATTCGCCCTCAGCATTCACCCTGAGCTCTTGTAGAACAACATTTTCCCTCAGCATTCGCCCTGAGATCTTGCAGAACAGCATTCGCCCTACATTCGCCCTCAGCTCTTGTAGAATAGAATTCACCCTGAGCTCTTGCAAAATGGTAAGTTCTTACTGCAGGCCCTTCCTCCTATAGTAGGGTTGACTCTATTTGGGTTTTTTTGGTCAATTCCATTGGATTGTGTTAGGCTGTAGGGCTCTCTCTAGATGTCAAGAATCAAGATTTAATACCCTCTATTATCTTCATCACCTAATACAAGATTTAAAATTTTCCCAAAGAAACGCTTATTAATTTGGCAGCCATTATTTCTCCCTGATTTAAAAACCCTACATTTAAATGAAAACAAGAATTGCATTTCAACTACAAAAATCTATTAGTGTTCAAAAGTACATGTGTGCAGCACTTGTGTACGGTATTCCTTTTCCACTTTCACATTATCCAAGAATGTGTGCAGTATAGTTCATATTTTTTGTGGTTTAGATTATCTTGAAAAAGGAAAGGTAAATTATTTCCCATGGAAAAAGAAGGTTTTCCCTTTTTACTACTGGAAATGGTACAACAAAGTTCCATTTCTACCCAAAACTCCTATGAAACAAGAACCAAATAAAGGCCATGTCCTCAATGGACATCATTTGGCTTTGAAAATGGCCATTGCACCGTGTTGTTTCTTATATTACATCACGATAGTTTCTTAGGTCATTTCTTGTTTCTTGAGATGAAAAACAACCAAATAAATTGTGAAGATCCTTTCAAGAAATAAATGACCATTTCTCAATCATATCTCAAATATTTTTTATTTTATTCAGTGGTTGCTTACTTTGAGAGAAATTTGACACTTTTATAAGGAATATGACATAAAAACACAAAATGGGAAGGAATTTATGAGTTAGACGACCTTTAGTTGTTGTCAATTAAGAATTGATAATACACAATGCATGTTTTGTACTACAAACTAGATTCCTTCCTGGAGTTAGGACACAGAGTATTGAATCAAAGTTGTAGTTTCTAACTTCTTGTATTGGTTCATCAATCTTGAAATTTAGACATTGCATGTCTTCATTGCTTCATGTTTGAATAATTTGCATCATATCGTACAATAGGAAATTAGGAATTATGATTATTATTACTTTATGGATCTTTTAATTTACTTTTAAGTTTGCATGGTTTAGTGTGAAATTATTCTAGTGTCCCCCTAGGCCCAGGTGAAGGAATGCCAAGGACTGAGAACCCTAGTTTTTAAATGGTATTGTTTCTTATACCCAAAACCCCTCAACATCACTTCTTATTAGTTCTTAACAATAGTGTTGTAAACAATTTGAAAATTGATATAGCAAAATCTCTCACTTCTCAAGATAAAGTCCTAAAGCTAAAGTGTGATACCATGTGTAATTCAATAGCCCCATTGTCACCTCACCAACCTCTTTTCACTTCGGGCTAGCTCTCCTCCAACTCAAGGGGGGTTCTCCCTAGTAGATGTTAGGGATCTAATGGCCCAACCAAACCAAGTCAAGAGCCCCCTAACTCTCTATGTTTACTACTATCAATGAAAATATTGAACAATAGGGTCAAACATGCATCCTGAAGATAAAATTGCCGGGGCATTTTTGGGTAATTTCAAAGGGAAAGTCCCCAAACACATATAATCAAGGAATTATAACGTGATTTCAAACATTAAATATCAACAAAATTGTTTAAAGGATATTGAAAGGAAAAAGGTGATGGAAGATAGAAAGTGCCTTACTTAAATGCTCTAAGGATTTTTCAATAGTTGCTCCAAAAGCTTCACTTCAAGGCCCTTCAAGATCATCTCCAACAATGCTATACCATCGGCTTCAACAATGTTGCTCCAAAAATGTCCTCAAGGTCTTCACAACAAGTTTACTAGAAGTTTCTCCAACAATATATTCAATAAGGTCTTCATTGTCAACTCATCTCTTGTTTGGGTGCCTTAATGTGCAATGACATGTTTCCAGGACTGAATTCAATGCAAGGCATATTTGAAACTCTAACTTTGTCTTCCGGTGTCTTATTAGAAATTATTTCAGTTTTAATTTTGTGTTTTCAAGTTAGATATTGTTTTCAAGTTTTTACATTTATAATTTTATTGCAATGTGGCAGACTGATCAGAGCAGTGCAGGAACAACCCCGAGACAGGATGATCGCGGAAAGAGGCCAGCGGAAGAACATGTAAAGTGCCGGCATTGCTCTATCTTTAGGTATTTTAGTTATTTACATAATTGAAATAATATTAATTTTGTTCAAATATGCAGACACCTAGCCATGGTACACCTGATGATTCCCTCTTTGAGGAAGAGCTTTCTTCATCCCTATCTCCAGTGTTCTTGTTGCGAAAAAAGGCACGAGATGCAAGGTCAGAATTTAATACTTTGATAGATGCGCCTCAAACACCTGAAACAGAAGAGAGGATAAAACAACTTATGAGCCAGCTAGAAACATATCAAGTAATAATAAAAATTCAAAAGGATATTTTTTTTGTTCTGCATGAGATGAATTGTGATAGTTTGATTTTTAATTTTTACATTGACTAAACTAACAAAAATTTCTTTTGTATGTAGCGTTTTATGGCACTTGCTGAACCCGGTGTTGGTGGTAGTGGGACAGAAGGGCAATATATTGCCCAACAACCCTCTCGTACACCTTCTACTCCTTTAGGTGCCAGCCAAGAAACACACCCTTCCCAAGCAGACACCCAGCCAACCGTTGAACGTGTTGGCAATGATGAGGCTGATATGGCCAACTACATTATTGTGTTTCCTGGAGCTACACGTGACAGCTCCACAGGGACCATTAATGGAACGTTGTTGGTGAATGATGAAGGTGTCCCTATAAAGCATGTACAACTCCTAGGTAAATTTTAATATTTTAACTATTTCATGTACTTTATCTAAAACATATTTATCATGATTTTTATTTTTAAATTAATGATAATATTTTTTTTTTTCTGTGTAGGAAACAATGAGTTCTACAGGTTTCTGGAGAGCCATGCGTTGGTAATTTTTGGCCCAACCATATGCACAGAGTGGAATTCCCAGAATTCCAACCTGAAAAAATAACTTCTAGATTATCTAGAAGCCCTTTTTGGGGTCGACACATCTGACAGAACAACGGTGGCTCGGGTAGCTGACAAATATTTGAAATATACCAGGGACACCTATAGGACGCAATTACAATTTAACCCTATATATGAGCGTCCTCTCATAGTTCCAGAGAGTGAGTGGAGAGCACTCATCCATGACGGAAAAGAGAAAAGGGCAAAGAAAGAAGGAAAAATGCCAACTGGACCCGCAAGGTAAATTACAACTTTAATTCAATAGCTTTAATTTTCTCTGTCTAAAATAAAAGTTTGCTATGTCATATCTGACTTCAATATTTTTATGCTAGGTTGCTTGACACCTCAAAGGCAACCAAAGCAAGGATTGAAAAAAAGGGCCATCACAAGCTAGGCCAGGGTGGCTACTGGAAATTAGCCGCAAGAATTGTAATTAAGTAGCTAAACATCTTATAATTAATTGTATCACCTTCCAACGTTTTGGTAATCCTATCAAATATGATTAAAGATACACAATCATATGTAATGTAGGGTGATGACTTCGGAATAGAAACTACAGAGGAAGATAAAAATATCACTTTCCATTTCGGCTATCAAGCCGTAGTTGAACATCGCAGAAGCTTGGGGCAGGTCCCAAGATCCAGAATGCCTGATAAGGTAAAATATTAACCTTTCAATATGTTTGTTTTCGTCCATAAATTTAATGTCTAACAACTTTGTTTAAATCAGGGGAGCAGCACTACCGACGAGGCAAATAACCCAGTTTTAGAGCCAGATGTAGATGATCCTCTCGTGCAACCTTATCATTGTAGTGGGGACAGGCCGACAATGCTGCTATCAGTGAGGGCCGTGACGGTAATTAATTTCCACTTATAATTTTTTCTAATTATACCTTGATAGTTGTCCTTATAACTTTTTTTGTTTAAATGACAGAGAATGTTTCCCTTGAGGATCTTACCACCAGAGAGGAAGACAGGGCAACAGTCCCAACGGCGACAACTGGTGCACCAGGTAAATAATCTCATTACAATTTTTTTTATTAATATTACCGAACTAGTTCAATGATATTTAAAAACTGACAATTAAAATTTAATATTATCTGTTTTTGTAGGCGATGCCCCGTCACTGGATGAGACCAGACATTGTGACAACGCAACTAGGTCAGCGGCGACAACTGGTACACCAGGTAAATAATCTCATTGCAATTTTTTTTATTAATATTATTGAACTAGTTCAATGATATTTAAAAACTGACAATTAAAATTTAATATTATCTGTTTTTGTAGGCGATGCCCCGTCACTGGATGAGACCAGACATCGTGACTACGCAACTAGGTCAGCGGTGACAACTGGTGCACCAGGTAAATAATCTTATTGCAATTTTTTTTATTAATATTACCGAACTAGTTCAATGATATTTAAAAACTGACAATTAAAATTTAATATTATCTGTTTTTGTAGGCGATGCCCCGTCACTGGATGAGACCGGACATCGTGACTACGCAACTAGGTCAGCAGTGCGGGTCGAAAGGCACGAAACAGGAGCAGAGCATGATGATATTGATGATGTAATTAGGAGCTTTAAAAATAGGAAGAAGAAAAAGAAAATTCGATAATGTAAAATATTGTATTATTATAAGACAAACATTACCATACTTGGAACGTTTTTTGCGTTATATAAAAAAACTCATTTATCATACTATTTTTATGTCAAGCATTAATTGCAATGTTTCCTTGCGTACTTTTTGTTGAATTGTTTTTTTATTAGTTATTGAATATTTTTTTTTATGCTCATGAAAGTAAAAAATGAAATATAGATTGGGTATTGGGAATTGAGAGTGATGTGAGGGGGGAGGGAGGGGCCATAAGAGCTTCCACCTTCACGTGGTTGGCCCTGTTTAGTAGAGAATAATTTATTGGAGCGATTTAATCTTGGAGCAAACCTCCCTCGATCCAACATAGCAACAAAAAAGTCACTGTTGACTTAGTTGCTACTCTTTCAGATCGTGGGAGGCTTGTTCCAAGTTCATGCGACTCCAATAAATTGTTCTTGAAACGAAGAGGAGCTTATTTAGGTATGTTTTGACATTTTAAACATATGTTCTAACATTATCATAAGAATGCATCTTAGAGTAAAAAATACTACATCAATTACTTGTATTTATTGTATAGATAATGATGGATTTTGATTGGCTTGGCAGTGCAGGTACAAATCCTCTTGCATCATGAGCAATAAAAATTGTCAACCAGGGTCATGTCCAGGAGATTTTTGCTTGTGCGCTTGACCAGGTTCGTAATTTCACATTTTGTAAGTTCCTTTACAGTTCATAATTCAATATTAAGCTTGTTCATGATTATTATCTAGGTTTTTTGTATGTGTTTTTTCATCTATTTGATTGTAAGAAACTCTACATGTTTCCTATTGTTCACTATGATTTCTCCCATTACCACTCCCAGGATGAATCTGACTTTATTGTTACATAGGTTACTTTATTGTTACTATGATTTCTCCATTTACGATTTCATAGGTTACATCATGTAAAGTTGTCAATCTCAGGTTGGTGATGAGATTTAGTTCTCCAGATTTGGGGCTTTTCTGATATTTTCTCTCTCATGTCATTCCTGCATCACCTCGTTGTTTGAGCATGCCAATTGTCTACCACTTGTACCAATTGGCACATGTCAATCTCTGAGTGGTGCCACATTTCACCTATTTTCAGTGAGAGTTTAGGGTTTCTCTAACATAGCTTCAGAAATCCGATTCAGTGCCTGCTTGAATATTGTCACATAATACTCATGGTTTCGATTGATGAGCATGTTCTGAATGGTTGGTTGATTCATAAGAACCACCCATATAGTCATCTTGAGATATTTCAGAAGGTTTCTCGGGTTTCCTTTTTCACCGTTTCTAGTGGGTGGGATGGTGTGGTGTGATCCATCAATACTGGTGCTCTTGTAGTAGGGAATTTGTTTTTGGGGATATAAAGGAGCATTTGATGTAGATATCCCATTGGATGCATTCATAGATGGGCACGAAAGGTCAAGAATTTAAATTAAAAATATGCAACCTCTAGCATGGCAACCTGAAGGCCGCGAGAGACACTGGTTAAAGATTGTTTTGTGCTGGCCTTAATATGGTCGTGATTTCTTTCTATTATCTTAATGCAAATATATAGTCCGGTCTCATTAAAATGAGGATTGTGGTTGTATTTCTCTTTGTTTGTTTCTCTCTTAATGCTCCAGAAGTTGCCAAAAGTTGCGATAGTTGTTTAGTTTGCCTGTTACAACTTAAAAGTGGTTTTTAGCAATGAGAGTCATGTTTTTTAAGGTTCATACTAATATGAAGATCTTGTAATTCTATATTCAGCATAAGAGAAGATGGCCTCTACTTTGGGCAGTATGACAACAATTGCCACATCTACCTCATTGGGTAATAATGGAAAGGGGAAGAAGTTGGGTGCAATGTTTGATAATTATGGCAGACAATTGTCTTCTCTTTCAGTTTTTTCACCCATTTCCTTTAATCACTCAAGTAGAAGAGGGACTCTGAGATTACGGAACAGAGAGAAGGTAGTTAATACAAGAGCTATGGAAAAGGAGTTGTACTTCAACAAGGATGGCTCAGTGACAAAAAAATTTCAGGTCAAAGAAAAAATTATGTTTAAAGGAAGGTCACCTGCACATGAAAATTCACTGCGGTGGATCTTTCCTTGTCCACTTATATTTGATTTTAATGTGTTATTTTATTTTTTATGGAGGGTTGTTTTGGCATATGTTCTGGCATTCAATTGCACACTTACTGAAAGAATTGTTAATTTGTCTTGCAAGTGGTGTGAACAAACTTGCTGATCTTGTTGGAGTCACCCTTGGGGCGAGGGGCAATATGTTGTCTTGCAGAGCAAGCATGGTTCTCCGAAAATAGTTAATGATGGTGTGACAGTAGCTAAGGAGGTAATTTGTAGATGTGTGCTCTGGTTTTCTTTTTAACATTGTATTAGTTCCCCCTCTTAAATGTCTTAGATTTGGTAGGCATAATTTGAAAACTCAAAGGTGAAAGGAAACATATTTGTTACCCAATGGTCTACTTGGCCTATGGACTAGCCACATTAGAGTAATGCATAAAGCTTTTCACAACAATAAAAGGAAAGGGTTATGGCTGAGTCAAATTTTATTGTTATTGATAGTGTAATGAAATGTATCTCAATGCTATGGTTTTGGCCTTTTTATTGGTTGAATTAGAGGACCCAGTTGAAAATATTGGGGCCAAGTTGGTAAGGCAAGCTGCAACAAAGACAAATTATTTAGCTGGGGATGGAACCATGACATCTGTTGTTCTTTCACATGTTGGAATATTGAAAAATTCCAGAACAATGAATGGAGAATAAATCTCCCTTCTTTTAACACAGAGAAAATAAAAATTTCTTTGACAGGGGATAGAGTTTCAATACTTTGAAAACAAACTTCTATTCCCTTCAATAACTCAAAAAAAAACTATTACACTTCTTCCTCACTGAGAGGGATTACAAAATTATGACTGCTACAAAACGCAGTGCATAAAACCAACTCACTATCTATTCAAAACAAACATACTCTGTCTCTAAAACACTCTGCTGTGTTTTTCACTTTCGCACTGCTGTGCATACACACTTAAAAAGTTACACTCAGTCTTTCACTTTTTACACACTGTTGTGTAATAAAAAATTTACGTACTGTCTATAAAAAAAACTACCAAGCTTTTTTGACCTTTTTTATTTTTATATGCCGTAACATATAAAACATATTATAATAAACCCTCTTTTTAAAAAAATAAAATTAAAACTAAATTCTATGGCCCGCCTTTCATTTCGCATATGATATATATATAACATATGTTTAAAACATATGTATATATTAAAGCATACATAAAATTAAATTATCAAAACATTAAAGAACCCTTTTCATCGGACTTCAAAAGTCTGAATAGATTGAATTTCAAACCAAATTCGCGTTCCAAAATGGGATGCTGACATCTGCCTAATTTGTAATGCGCATTCTCAATCCAATGTGCCTTATAAAAATTTCGGGTCTGGTTTTTAGGTTTTCAGATTCCCTTCAATTTCATGTGATCCAATATTAATGCTCCATGTGTCCTCCTTTTGAATTTACAAAACTGGGGGGTAAATTTCTGTTTGTTTAATTTCTGGTTGGTGAATTGCGTTAATGCTGGTTGTTGTGTTTAAATACAATCCTGTATAGAAATATGGCTGCGACCGTCTACAAAAAAAACTTGCAGGAATTTTAAATGTTGAATTAAATTTTTGGATGGCGTGCAAGCAACCTCCAAAAAAAAATGTTGCTGTTGCATCCGTCCTTCTGCTACAGCAGTTGAAGTTAATATTCAACAGCACAAGGTTTAATATGTGAGGGTGTAAAGGTAACTTTTTGTCGATAGTACTGGATTAAGATCATCTATTCATTTTTGTAGGGTCTTCTGGTGTTTCGTTTTTTAGTTTTGGGTTGGGCTTATTGAGTCTAAGATAGTTTTTGAGTGAAAAAATTGCTATCAGGTATTAAACAATTTTGGTTCTTTTGTCAAAATTTATGAGCTTGTTAGGAAATACAAAACTAACAATGGTTGTATCTTAAATTTGTGGAAAATAATTTTAAATGAAACCTTTTTGTTTAGGTTGTTGCAGCAGGTGCAAACCCCATTCAAATTACTAGGGGCATTGACAAGACAATAAAGTCCCTTGTTTCAGAACTCAAAATTTTGTCAAAGGAGGTAAACACTTGCCTTTTGAGTAGGCTAGTTTTCCTTTTTGCTGATGGTTTGGTGTATCTAATTGAATTATTTGCCTAAGGTATTTTTGGTTGCAAACTCTTTTTCATTTTTCATACAGTATTGGCCTTGTGGAATAAATTTGATTGTGTGGTCTTGTTAGATCTACAACGTTTGTAGTTGTTTAGTCTTATGGCCGAGGTGCACTTTTATTATGGAAATAGTTGATGCAATATTGTCATTTAATCCTTACTGCAGGGTAGAATGTTGAGAATTTTCTTGTGAAACATTTGGTATTCAAAATGACACTTGATCCTATACAGCATCATGCACTTGACTTCAAAATTAATATTCAAAGTGTGCCAGACAATTCTTTCAAAATTTCAAATATTTATGTTGTTTTAAACCGTTATCATTTTCATGTATTGGATGCTGAAAATGAGAAAAATACTTTGGTATGAAACCAACTGGTGAATAATTTCCAGCAAAACAACCACTTCCAAGACATGATTTAGAAGTAGAACATATGTACTTATGAAGCATAGAAAGATATCCTTGATGCATTGTTAATGTTTGGCTAGGGTTATTTTTGGAGAAAATAGCTCCTTATTCCTAGAATAGTGATCTTCAATACAAGTAAATGCCACAGAAGAGAGATCATCGTGTGACATAAACCTATTAACAAAAGTGAACAGGGAATAATTATTAATTATGGCATACTAAGTTGTCAGTGATTTTGACTATTTATCTTTAACATGTAAAAATGTTAAATTCCAAACTTACATCATCATGGTTTGGCATCATGAGCTTGAATAATTGTCCACCATGCTCATAATTTCATTGTTGTCTTCATATCTATAAACAACGTTTCAAATAATAATAATAAAGTTCTATAAGAAAAATCCAGACCTCCATGTTGCTGCTCCTTGTGAGACAAAGTCAAAATTGCATTACACAATCTGACACATAAGAATCTCCTATATCCTGGTGGTATGTATCCAAATTATTATAATAGTGTCTTCAAGACTTATGTTGACATTGCCAATGAGATATTTAAGCAATGAAAGATGGATCCTTCTTCATTGTTGTATATGTAACAGTCTTTTATTAATAGAAAGATTGATGGTTTTGTCTTTCTGAAAATGAAATGTAAAAATAATTTATTGTGGTCAATTGAAAAGTTTTTTTTTAAAAGCTTTTCATTATGGAAGGGCAACATAGATATATTCCCTTCTAATTGAAATTCGTACCTGCCCTTCAAATTTGATCACTGTGTGGGACCTTAACAAACAATAAAACTATTCCGCCGCACGTTATATAAAACATATAACAAAACCTTTGTCAAAACTTCAAACGAAACCTTTAGCCATGGGTATTTCATCACGAATTGATCATTTTACCATGTACCTTCTTCTAGAGGAATATTCTTCCACTTGATTAGGTACTTCATAATGGTTATATGTCAAAGAGATACAAAATATTTATCTATAACTTTTTGTGGTTCAAGAATCAACTTTCATTCTTCATCTAATTTTGGAAGTTCTATTTACATTGGCATATTTTTTCCCAAAACCTTTTTTTAGGCAAGATACATGAAAAACCTTATGAATGCAAGAAGAAGGAAAATATAACTTCTATACCACTTGTGAAATCCTATGAATAATTATTTAGGGCCATAACATTTTTGAGCTAATTCTTTATTCTTCTTTTTCTTGAATGAAGATTGTTTATAATGCTATAATCTAAAAAATACCCAATTACCCTCCTCAAATTATCTTTCACTTCAATGTTGTTCCCCTTGTTGTTTTATCATGTTTCATGTCATTTGAAGGTTTTCCATAATAATTTTCAAAGTTTCTTTATTATTTTCCATATGTGACTCTGTTTCCTATACTTTTGACTTATCTTGCAAAAAGTACGAGGTAATAGGAGTTGGATATCCATAAAGGGCCTTAAATGGGGAAATTTTAGTAGATGTGTGATAGGTAGTATCATATTACCATTCTCCCTTGACGAACCCACTTCATCCATTAAGATTTATTTTCTAAAGAGTAACATTGTAGATAACCTTAAAAACATTTGTTAACTATTTTTGTTTGACCATTTTATTGTGTTTGATATGTAGAACTCATGGCAGCTAGTGTTTCTCCACTCATATTAAATAATTATTTCCAAAAGTTTCTTGTTACTATTACTTTAGGAAAACCATGAAGACTATGAATTTCTTTCACAGACACTTCTGCCACTTGGCTTTTTGTTTATGTACTTTGAGCTCTACAAGAAAAATCTACAAAATTTGTCTATATAAATGACCACAAAAATGTAATACTTACCTTTATATTTCAGTAACCATGTAATAAAGTCTATTGATATATCTTCTAGTCTTTGAATATGTATGTGGAATGGTTAAGTAACCCTAGATATTTTACTATCTCTCTTTTATTTATTATGCAAACTTGACCTTCTCTTACAAAATTTTGAATATCTTTCTTCATTCCTTCCAAAAATATATTTTTTGATTCTTTGAGATGTTTTAAGGAACCCTGCATCCTACCATCAGAGAGACATGGGACTCCCTTAATATTTGTTTATTCAAATATGCTTGCGTGCATAAAAATATTCTACATTTGCACCAAAGTGTATCTCTCTTTCACTCCCAATGCTCCATAGAGTTCATCCCATCCTTTATAAATTTTAGTTTTTGTTTAGTACTATTTTCATTTTTCCATTATGGCAAGCTTCTTCTAGCCACCTAGGAATAGAAAATTTAATTGGATATAAATTTGAGGCCTCTTCTATTTTAGAAAGAGCATCATGTACTAAATTTTCCTTACCCTTTTTGCAAATTATCTTAAAATTAAAACTTTGCATTTTTTCTCCTCATTTTTGTTAATATTCCAATGAAATCCATAGCTTAAAAGAATACTTTATGCTATCATGGTATATCTTGACTTTAAAGTACCTCCCAATGATATACTATCCCCATTTTTTATTGCATGTAATATTGCTTCCATTTATTTTTCATACGTAGATTTCACCAAATATTTTCTTTGAATTCCTTGCTTTCAAAAGCCAATGATATCCCTTATTGTGTTAATGTTACATAGATTCCTTGTCCTAGTGCCTCACACTCTACTATGAATGTTTTACCAAAAGTAGGTGCAACCGATGTTGGTGTAGAAGACATGGCATCCATTAAAAGAGAGAATGCCAAAGTAGCCTCATCATTCCATATAAATGATATTTTCTTCAAGAGAAATGTGAGTGGACTTGAAATACATGCATAATTCTTAACAAATGATCAATCATATCATGTAAGTCTAAAAAATCTTCTAAGAACCTTGATTTTCTTAGGAATAGGTCATTTTGTAATAGCTTGCATCTTTTGAGGCTCCAACTTCACTTCTTCCTTTAAAACAATATGAACCAAATACTCGAATTCTTATTTCCCAAAAGCGCATTTGGATATTTTTACATAAAAATGATTGTTCTCAATAATTTATATAACTTTTCCACATGTTTAGTGTGGTATTCCCATGATTTATTATAAATATGTGTATTATCAAAGAAAACCAACACAAATTTTATAAGATGAGATCAAACAAAATTGTTCTTAAGTCGAGCCCGTCAGACTTCAAACGACGATAAACCATAATTCAAACCAAATTCGCGTTCCAAAATAGCCTGCTGATGTCGGCCAATATTTTGATGTGAAAACCGAATGAATTCCGCCCTAATATTTTTCGGGTCCGAAGTTGGGCTGGCGTACAGAGGGAGAGTTGTGACGCGAATTTCTTATCAAATTCGCTGTAATATTTTTCGGGTCCAGATTTCCATTGCGCGAGCGGCCCAAACAAAGATCCACTCCAACAAATTTTTTCCACGTGTCCTCAATCAAAACTTGCCCTGCTCCCAGCTGCAGGTGCATTCGATGGCGTTTAAGGCGATGGGACATGGATGTGGCGATTTCATATCAATCGCATTAAGTTTTAACGTTGTTCAATTAAGTTCCAAGGTTTTCACATCAAATCCGCATTAATTAAGTTTTAACACTGTTCAAGATCGGACCTCCACTCCTGTTAGCGATTCCGCATGCTCTAATATGATCTGGCCTTCGGCTCTCATTAATGATCATAGATTAATTATGACGAGCATCCTTCGATTGCATTGCAGTCGGGTCGATAAAATGGCGTTTCGCTATGGTTTTTCAGACGAGTCGGTTGCTGGGTTACACTACCTGCTCACTGTGATGAGAGGGAGAAGTGGCCAGCTGAACTGCTGCTTAGACCTTGCTTCATATATGCATTTCTCTCAGTCTCGTTTGTGTCTATCTTCCTTTGTTTCTTGGAATTATGCTTCTCCATCTCCTCTTGTGCCCACTGCTAGTGAGACTGCACCCATGCCTCGCCTGCGTTAAAGGATGTGTTGCCGCAGGGGGAGCACTAGAGGTCAACCCCTACGTGGTCCCTCCAGCCCCTCAATTGAGTCATCTTCCGGCCAGTCCAGTAATTATTACGTAGGTCGCTATCCAAATACTAGGAGTGGGCGGGGTCGGGTTGTAGGATCTGGCCACCATATGGATTCCCCTGCTCCTTGTTTCCCCACCGCTAGTTCACCTTCTCCCACGACCTGCACTATGCAATTTTCCTTTAATTTCTCTCTCAACCGCCCACGAATCACAGCTTCAGTCACTGTGATTTTCTGCGAGGAGGCCCAAACGGAGGAAGAATGCACCCATCCAGCAGGTCTGAGCTTGGAAAAATCCGGCCAGCATTTGGGCCTTCAGGAGGGGAGCCATGGCATGAATGTGGAGGTAGCACCTAGCGATCCTGAACCTTCCGAAGGATGGTGCCGAATCATCGAGGAGCCGAAGGAGTAGTTTGGTTAATTTTTTTTTCTTGCTTCATGGCCCACTTAATTGGGCTACTTTTAGATTATTTTACTGTGCTAGACCTTTGCAATATTTTTGAATTCTTTAAATTAAACGTTCAAGACTAGTTTCCCCGTATGAGGGCAGTCTTCTTATTTTTTTGATTTTTTGATGACAAATTTTCCATGAGTCTGAGCAATGATTTTGACTTTGGTGTAATTTTATTCCCACTGTTAATAGATTAACTTTACTTAGAAAAAAAAATGTTGCCTTGTTTCTATTTTAAACCTATTTTTTTAAATACAGAGCCATGTTTATATGGTCTACGTATTATACTTTTTCTCTGTATATCTACAAGAACCTTTTTGCTATGAACATGGTGGATGATGTAGCGAGATACTAATGGAAACAAGCGAGCCTGAACCTTACATCTCAGATGCAACAGATGGTTACCAATTTTGGAATCAAGCGGGCCTGGGTTTCTGCAGATGGTTTTTATTTCCGGGAACAAGCGAGCCAGAACATACAATCGACCCTGGGTTTATACATATTTTTTCTCTATCATCAATGCTTTTTGTGTGAGGTGTATATCAACAGTACATGTCTCTACACATTTCCTGTATCCGCTTTATGATACTATTTTATGTGTTGATAGGTTATCACTCTGCCTTCAAAACTAGCGATGCTGGTTTATTGATATGGTATGATGGTCTTTTTATATTTTGGACATATCACACTCCTCACATGATTAGCGTTTTTCTCTGTTCAAGGATTTTGGGTACTTTAATTTGTATTTGGAACAATGACGTCGGTACTCTATCTGTTGCTTTACTGTTATACATACTGCTATTTCACTTGCTTATAGATGCCTCGGGCATATTTGGATGCTTTCTCAGATTTGTCGATAATCTCCATGTGGACCGTTACTGGGTTTTATATCATGTCCCTGTATGTGACATGGGGTATTTTTCTATCATTTTCTGGGGTGGCACTTCCACTTTTATGGATGGATATTTTGGTTCCAATCTTCAGATGTGAAAATGTAATGACTTCATGGAATGTTTTACTTCATATAATATATTCAAAACAACATTTTTTCTCTTGTAAAAAAAAATTATTAATGTTTATCACTCTGCCTTCAAAACTAGCGATGCTGGTGTATGTTGTTGGTTTATTGATATGGTCTGATGGTCTTTTTATATTTTGGACATATCACACTCCTCACATGATTAGCGTTTTTCTCTGTTCAAGGATTTTGGGTACTTTAATTTGTATTTGGAGCAATGGACGTCGGTACTCTATCTGTTGCTTTACTATTCTACATACTGCTATTTCACTTTCTTATAGATGCCTCGGGCATATTTGGATGCTTTCTCGGATTGTCGATAATCTCCATGTGGACCGTTACTGGGTTTTATATCATGTCCCTGTATGTGACATGGGGTATTTTTCTATCATTGTCTGGGGTGGGACTTCCACTTTTCTGGATGGATATTTGGGTTCCAATCTTCGGATGTGAAAATGTAATGACTTCATGGACTGTTTTACTTCATATAATATATTCAAAACAACGTTTTTTCTCTTGTGAAAAAAAAATGATTAATGTTTATCACTATGCCTTCAAAACTAGCGATGCTGGTCTATGTTGCTGGTTTATTGATATGGTCTGATGGTCTTTTTATATTTTGGACATATCACACTCACATGATTAGCGTTTTTCTCTGTTTAAGGATTTTGGGTACTTTAATTTGTATTTGGAACAATGGACGTTAGTACTCTATCTATTGTTTTACTATTCTACATACTGCTATTTCACTTTCTTATAGATGCCTCGGGCATATTTGGATGCTTTCTTAGATTTTTCGATAATCTCCATGTGGACCGTTACTGGGTTTTATATCAAGTCCCTGTATGTGACATGGGGTATTTTTCTATCACTGTCTAGGGTGGGACTTCCACTTTTCTGGATGGATATTTGGGTTCCAATCTTCAGATGTGAAAATGTAATGACTTCATGGACTGTTTTACTTCATATAATATATTCAAAACAACATTTTTTTCTCTTGTGAAAAAAAAATGATTAATTTTTATCACTCTGCCTTCAAAACTAGCGATGGTGGTTTATTGATATGGTCTGATGGTTTTTTTATATTTTGGACATATCACACTCCTCACATGATTAGCATTTTTCTCTGTTCAAGGATTTTGGGTACATTAATTTGTATTTGGAACAATGGACATCGGTACTCTATCTATTTCTTTACTATTCTACATACTGCTATTTCACTTTCTTATAGATGCCTCGGGCATATTTGGATGCTTTCTCAGATTTTCGATAATCTCCATGTGGACCGTTACTGGGTTTTATATCATGTCCCTGTATGTGACACAGGGCATTTTTCTATCATTGTCTGGGGTGGGACTTCCACTTTTCTGGATGGATATTTGGGTTCCAATCTTCAGATGTGAAAATGTAATGACTTCATGGACAATTTTACTTCATATAGTATATTCAAAACATCGTTTTTCCTCTTTTAAAGTTTCATTTTTTTTTTAAATTGAACCCGCTGTTGGTATACCAACGCCTTGTAAGCGTTGGAATTGCGACAGCTTAAAAACGTCGGAAGAGCGACAGTATAAAAACGTCGGACGAGCGACGTTCAAAACTTCGAACCACATTTCGTTAGAATTGCGACAGTTTACAAACGTCGGAAGAGCGACGTTCAAAATGTCGGACCACATTTCATCAGAATTGTGACAGTTTACAAACGTCGGAAGAGCGACGTCCAAAACATCGGACCACATTGCGTCGAAATTGTGACCTTTTACAAATGTCGGAAGAGCGACGTTCAAAACGTCGGACCACATTTCGTCGGAAGTGCGACAGTTTACAAACGTCGGAAGCGCGACGATTCGGGAAACGTCGGAAGAGCGACGCTTGTTTGGAAGCGACGGAAAAAGTGTTGATAGTGCGACACTTTTTAAGTGCGTCGGAACTACGACGGTATGGCAAACCATGTTTTTCCCACCCTCGAATTTTCACTCTTGCGATGACTATGTGTCAGAATAGCGACAAATTGGCCGTCAGAAATTCCACCAAATTTTCTAGTGTCAGAGTCATACCCTTCAGGAAACTTGTTTAAAGCTGAGCCTTGTAGAGGTTTTAGTTTTGGGGAGAGTGCATTGTATACACTATTGAATCTAGTGCAGTAAGCTTGCACACTTTCCCCAGTGTTTTTATGGAGGTTCTTGTAATTAGAAAGGACTTGGAGCAGATTCTTATTTACTTCCAATTTGTTTAAGAATGTTTGATGGAAGGCTCGGAGATCATTGATACTATGGGGGGCTATACTTTTGAACCATTTTCTTACTTCTCCCCCTAGACTTTGAGAAAATAATATAAGCTTGACAGAATCATCATCAATTTCATTTCTATCAAAGTAGTCATTCATCTTATCCACATGTTGTGATGCAGTTGTAGCATTGTTAGCATCATATAATGGAATTTTGGACTGATAGTCCTGTGGAAGATTGACTAGTGGTACAGGGAGGACTAGGGGAGCATATCATGCAGCCATGGCAGGAGGTGGAGGTGGATTTACAAGAGGGAAAGTGGGCTGAGGTGGAGTGGTTTGGACAGTGGATGTAGGATGCGTAGAAGTGGATGGACCAGGAATAGAATACTAAGCTGATCTTGGATGAGAGACACCTAAATTGTGAAGGAAATGAAAATCAGGGGGTGTTGTTTCTCTATTACTAGGATGCTCACTTGTTTCAGGAGATGAAAGTGAAAATTCAGAGTCTATCTGAGTTATAACATCAAATGACCTAGTTCTAAATGGATTTACTAAGTCAGGTTGTGATGTAAGATTTTCGGGGACTAAATTAGCTCTCAAGGGTGATCTGAAAACAATTGATAATTTAATCCTAGGAGACTTCCAAAGGATACTCTCTGGGTTATCAACTACTTCAGGTGGATTAGGGTCAGGATGAGCTCTAGTTTGAATCTTTCTAGAAGCCACTATGCTATGTTTTTTAGACCCAAATAAACCAGAAAAGTTCAACCAGGTATGAAAATCTTTAAAAGGTTAACTAGTCTATTTGAAATTCAATCCTACAGTCCTCTAACTGAGTTTGAAATATTTTATAATGAGAAGGGTTCTTCCCAGTGGAGTCTTAAGGTCTGTTAAGGATTGTGGAGTCGCCAAGTGGAAGTTTTTAGCTCCTAAGGAGGTAAAAAGTTTTATGGTCCACCACCATGTTTATTGAGAACCAGTCTGAAATATTTTTATGTTTTTCTAAGTTATTTTTCAGTTGTATGGTTTTTAAGAATATCCTAACTTTGTTTCAAAACTTAGCTACGGTTATGAGACAAAAATAGTTTACTCTTATGGCTAAGCCAACTGATCTTTCAAGGTTAGATAAAGTCTTAAGAGAATCCTAGGTCTTATCTAGTTTTTCACTGATTCAAACAAGTTTTACCATGATCACCATGACTTGGTAGTGCTTGAAAAGGCTGCTTTTTACTCTCAAGTTTTTATGAAGTGTTTAAGGGAAATGCGTCCCCAGCAGAGTCGCCAGAAATGTTAGGAATCTGTAATTTTAGCAGATTGGTGAGACTAAAACTGCAGAAACAACATCATTTCAACCAACTTTTGGATTCTAGGATCTAGCCCTCCTGAATCCGGAGAGGGATCTCTCCAATAAGTGAAAAGATGGATTTTTCTTTGAATTTTGCAGTAATGATATTAGGCTAGTTATGAAGGCCAAGGGTTTTTTTTTGTTTTTGGATGATTAAGCATGAATACTATTTTGAGGGGAAAGTTCTAAGTGCAAAGAGTTTCAAAGGTGAGAAGTTGCAAGTGGATAGAAAAAATAGGTTAAAAGATAGATATAACGCTGGTTTTTAGTCCATTGGGCTATGGAGTCATATCATGGATTTAATTGAACAACAACATCAAGAGTGATCCAAGGGGTAAGTCATCTATGTCACAAGATCATTGAGATTGAAATGATGGAATGGAAACAATAAAGTGTTGGAGGGGTGGAAACTGATAATAATTTCACAAGGGATTTATAGTTAGTCCAAACAAGTAAAAGCCTCTTAAGTGACTGTTTAAAACCAACCAAGTGCAGGGCCAATCATTGACGTCTTGGGCAAGTTTGTATTAAAGCAACTTAATTGACAAACAATCCAGTAATCCACATGATTACTTTCAGAAAGTGTGAAAACATATAAGAGAAAACATAGTGCATCTTAAGATCAGATAAAGTACTTTTAAACCTAGTCTGGTTTCAGACAACACCAAGGGAAACTTTCAGAATCTGCCTTTGGAGAATAGAAGCTAGAAACAGGGAAAACCATCACTTTCTAGTCTAACTTTAATAAGCAAATAAGGAAAATAACTTTCAAGAACAATGTTTAAAGCAAACAGTAGGATGAGGGAACTCCAACATTCCTAACTGCTTAAACTGTATTGAATCATTCTTAAACAAACAAATAAGAGGAAAAAATTAAGATAAATATTTTTAGTTAGAGAAGGGAACTGATAAACAGTAAATCCTAACTCTGTAAATGTTGTTCATTATCAGAGAATAGTGAGCAATATGGCATACATAGAAGGAAAAAACAATAACAAAGAAAGGGGCACTTCACCAATAATATAGACCAGGATCCCAAGAAACAACTTGTTATTTATGTCAAACCAGTTACAGTCTTCAAGTCCAGTATTTCAGTTCAGCAATCATCTTCACTATTCAGCCTAACTTATCTATTACAAACAGAGCTTCAAGGGCCAGTGAATAATATTTACAATCAAAAGTTTCAAGCTCAATTACATAAGAATGCTCAGCAACGTAGTCAACCAACAATTTCTCATCTTCTACTGCAGTATTTATAGAAGAATGAGGAGGTGAGACCTAACAAAAGATCTTCAAGGATGATTAATACAAAGTTATGACTTCTCGGCCTTTGAAGGGCTCGATGAAGAAATTTACAGGTGGACCGCTGTATTAATGTTTTACAATTAATATCAAAGCTAGGTGGGAGATTTGTTGACTTTAAGGCTCTGCATAATATGGGAGTAACTCTGCAGATATTTTTTTCATTAGCTTCCTGTGGCAGAATTAACTTCTTGGCAGTGTTGGAGGTAGATATTTCTTTAATCAAGAACTTCGGCCTCTATTTTGAATGGTTTGAGGCAACAGGTGGCTCTTGTAGTAGCTGAGGAATAAATTCGCCTCAAATGCAGGTGGTGGAAGCCTTTCTATCAGTTTAAACACTTACAATTTCTTTTAACTGTGTTTTAATCCAGGGAATTAGGCTTTTGATAATATTTTTAGCCATAATTTTCCAGATCTGTCTTTAATATTCATCTCTGCTGTGCTCTGTTCTCCAAACTTATACTCTTTTAAAAAAAAGTGTCTTGTCAATGTGCAGAGCCGCACAGGGCTCTAAAGGCATCAATGCCCATAGAGCATCGACGAAACAACAGAATAGAGCCCAACAGATGATTCCCTCTGATGTAAAACAGGCACGAGAAACGTCTTTCTCGGCCTTTTTCCTTTCTTCATCGTATAATGGAAAACCATTAAAACATCTGCAAAACACAAAATAATTAAGAAATCATACATTTTTTAGGTTTAAATACTTTAGAAAGCGGGGAAGAGCGTGGCCGTCGGATCTGGACACGTGGATGGTCCAGATCTAATCGGGGAATCGCAATCAGTGGGAGGAGGAAAATGGTGCGATGAAAAATCTCCGATGCGATTGTGCGATCGGGAGGGCAGAAGTGATTAGGTGATGGCCGTTGATCTAAGAATGAGATCAATGGTGGAGAATGAATCGGGTGACTCACCGATCATAGGGACAAACAAAATGCGTGCGATTAAACATTGTGATGCGACGAAGCGCAAGCCGTCGATCTAAAGGTTAGATCAACTGTTGAGAATGAATCGGGGGAATCGTAATCGGAGGTCGAGAATGAGGCGATGCGATTGCACGATCAGAGAACAGGGCCGATGCGATTGCGCGATTGGCCAATCACAATCGGCGGTAATGAAAATTTGAAACCGCACCAAAGAAAATCTCCGAGGCGATTAGGCACCCGGTTATGGGGCCTGTTTTAAAAAGACTTCCGATAGGCCTAGGCCTATGTATATAGGGGCTAATCGGAGTCGGGCCTTCGGGCCAGGGCTTTTCAATCTACCCATTGAAATTTTCTGATGCGATTGTGCGTCGGTATTTTTAATCAACCCATTTTAATATTTAACACTTGATTTGGGTTTTTAAGTCAAAAATTTTGGAAAAGTGGGTTTTTGTCATTTTACAAAGGAAAAAATAGATCGGGCATGGTTTATTCAATGGTTTAAGCGCAGAAGGCGGGCCCACAGGAAAAAATATATATAAAATATGATGCGATTGGGGGTTTTTCAATACAAAACTAATCGCAATCGGAACTTTTGAACACGGCACAAGACTTGTGCATTTGGATATTTCCGATGCGATAAGCACCGTGAGGGGCTTAGCACTTGGTTTTTATGGTAAGGGCATGTGGGGGAAGTGGTTAGGGGGCTTAGCCAAAGGGGCTAAAGTCCGTAATAAAGAATTGTGTTTTTTATGAATTTTTCATGGTTTTCAATGGTTTTTAGAGGTTTTGGTAAAGCTAAAGAATGGGTCTTTAACCTTATAAAAGTGATTTTCATGAGGGGAAGAAAAGAAATCATGAAAACAAAGGGGTTTTTATGGAGAAAAAGGGATCAAATGATGGTAAGTTTGGAAGAGGGGGAGAGGAAGAATGGTGGTTTTACATCAGTTTCTTCTCATGAAATTAGTAGAATTTCTGAGCATAAAATAGGAACATCAATGAAGATTTCGGACAGAGGCATGAGGCCTAGAAAAGTCTTCAAGAGCCAACAATTTTTAGTAATAAAATTTGTTCCTTGAAGGCTCAAAAAGTCTTAGCCACCCTTTGCTATAACAAATTTTTATAGGTCGCTAACATATGATCGGAGAAAATGAGGGCCGTCAAATCCGGGAAGGTAGGGAGGAGATCAACGGATCACGATTGATTGGGAGATCGCCAATTGGGGAAAGGAATAAAATGCACCCGATAAAACTTGCGATGCGATATTGCACTGATCGTTGATCGGCTTTAGATCAACGGTCAGGAATGGGTTTGATTAATGAATGGCTGGACCCCTTTAAAACTTATGAAAACCAAAAAATTAACGAAATGCAAAGGTTTTGGTGGCTTGGGGTGGGTTATATATAAGGGTTGTCACCTGTGTGCAGGGCCATTGGTTTATATGAAATGAGATAGGCCTAGGGTTTATATTTATAAGGGCCAATCGCATCGGAACTTCGGTGCTAGTCTTTCAATCTACCCATTTTAATTCTCCGATGTGATTTAGCGCTTTGGGACTTTAACTTTCGGTCCTGGGCGTAAGTTATATGGAGTAAAGCGGAGGGCGGGAATTTATGCAAATGGGGCTTAATCGCATCGAAACTTTGATGTGGGGCTTTTCAATCTACCCATTTATATTAAAAAACATTGCTCCTTCAAGTTTAGACCGAAACTTAAGAAAAGTGGGTTTATGACTTTACAAAGGGAAATATGCATCGGAGATGGATTATTACAATGTTTTAGCGCACGTTTACAGGCACAAGGATTATATGAAGTGATGAAAAGATCGGGAGCTATGTAATAAGGGGCCAATCACATCGGAGGTCTTAATAAAGAAAAAAGATTTGTGTGCTCTGTTTTCTCTGATGCGATAAGTGCCGAAAGGGCTGAGCGCTTGGTTCAAGCACCAAGGCATATGTGGGGAAATGTTTTTAGGACTTATCCCAAAGGGGCTTAAACCTAAAATACAAAAAGTGTATTTTTTATGAAATTTTCAGAGTTTTCTGATGGATTTGGGGGTTTCAGAAAAGTTTAAAAGTGATTTTAAAACTTTGTAAAGGGGATCTTATGAAGGGGAAATGGGGAAAAATGAAAAATAGAGGAATTTTGAGAAATGAAGGGGTAAAAATGAAGGTTAGTTTGAAGTGAAAGGAAGGGGAAAAATGATGATTTTGCAGCAGTATTTTCTCTATGAAAATAGCAGATTTTCAGAGTTTGAAATAGAAACAGCAGTGAAGATTTAAACAAAGGCATGATGTCTTCATGAGTCTTCAAGAGATAAAATTTTAAGCAATAAAACCTATTTCTTGAAGGCTCCAAAATGATTTAGCCACCTTTTGATATAACAAATTTTATAGGTGGCTAACAGGGGGCATCCCCTAGAGCAGTTTTGTACACAGGGAAAGCACCTGTTATGAGGATGCATCCCTTATATTTGACAATTTTTGTATCTTTGGGTTGGCTATTGGGCTAGCGACACTATTTTTTGTACTCAAATATATATATATATATATATATATATATATATATATATATATATATATATATATATATATATGAGAGATATTTTTTGCGGCTCTACATAATGTATCACCCGTTTCAGTTTAGTTGTTTTTTTATGATTATGGATACCTATATTTTTTGGTTTTATATATGATGGTTTATTTGAGATGCATTATAGTTTAGGATATTTTTAGATATACGATTAGCTGTGTGGTTTTGACTCCTTGGTATATGTGAAAATGTGATATAGTCAAATTGTCTGCTTAATATTTTGGCACACAAATATTTTATAAACAGATGTGTATCTCTTGTCCCAAATGTTTGGTTTAGCTGTGATACTACTATCTGGGAATCGAGGTAGATATGCATATGATGAATGCCTTGATGGAGGGTGTCTCACATAAGTCCAATGATGACGTTATATTCTGCCTGATTGTTTGTTTCTGAACCGATACACACACCATTTGAGCACATAGGTAATCGGTCAGGGCGGTAAATGACCCAGGTAGCCGCAGCTAAATTTCGAGACCATCTTGATGCTCCATCAACAAATCTGAAATAGAATTCGTTTTGGTGATCCATGGTGATACTTTGAGAACTTTTAAATAAGTCTTTGGGTCAAATTTTTTTTGAGTGGTTGGGTTTTTATGTACTCTCACTCTATGGGAAGGGCCGTCGAGGCCCTTATATGTAGAATTTCTTGAGGTAAAGTCCGTTGATGGGGTTAGTGAGGCAAGTCCCGTTCAGTTTCGTCAAGATGTATGCCCCCTGTCGGAGGCAATGTTTAATGATGTAGGGTCCTTTCCACAAGGTTTCGAACTTTCCTGGCCTTAAAGCTTCTTTTGTGACATCATAGCAGAGGACTAATTCTCCCTTGGTGAATGAGCGAGGGGTAATATGGCAGTCGAATGATGCTTTTACCCTTTTCTTGTGGGCCTTGTTTTGTTGCAGTGATTTTCGTTGATTTTCGTCAACAAGCTCTAGCTATACTAGGCGTTGCTTTAGAGGCTGGGTGTCATTGAGGAGTTCGATGGCAACATGAAAATTTGGGATCTCGCATTCTATTGGAATCACGACTTTGACCTCATATACTAGGTGGAAGGGAGTGAAACCAGTGGACGTTTTCACCATTGTGCAGTATGCCCATAGGGCAGAAAAGAGCATATGGTGCCAACTGGTTATATAGTTATTCACCATGCGTTGTAACATAGTTTTGAGTACTTTGTTAATATATTATACCTGTCCAATGGACTGGGGGTAGTATGGTGAAGCGAATTCGTGGGTGAATCCGAGGTGCTGAGATAGTTCCTCGGAAACTTCATTCTCAAAGTGTTTCCCGTGGTCGGAGACTAACTCTTTGGGTATGCCGAATCGGGCGATCACGTGGTTAAATAGAAATCAGGTGGCAGTTTCTACTGTGTTGTCATATGTGGGCATGGCCTAAGCCCACTTGGTGAAATATTCGACAGCCACAATAATGTATTTATGGTTGCCCGATGAGGCGGGGTTACAAGTCATGAAGTCGATCCCCCATTTACAAAATGGGCTGATTACTATGAAGGGGTGCAGAGGAGCGAGAGGTGCTCTTGCCTTATGAGTGAAGCGTTAGCATCGTTCTCATATTTTTGCTACTATGATGTAGTCATGAAACACGGAGGGCCAAAAATATCCTACTCGTAGGATTTTCTGGGCAGTAGCCATTCCTGACAGATGGTTGCCATAAGCACCTCTATGGTAGTCATTAAGGGCTTGTTCCACTTGGTCATGAGTAAGGTGTCAACATAAAATAGTGTCGATGCCTCACTGATATAAGACATCTCCCAGAAGGAGATATCGAGGGGCTTTCTGGCATATGCACGGAAGATCATCTTGTGTGAGACGAGGTCTGAAATTTTGGGTTCATAAGAATAGGAGAATGTCTCCGTACCAAGGGTCATCGGTTGCTATGAAGAAGAGATGTTCATCTGGTAGTGAATCGTCTATTGGTGATCCCTTGGAATTTCCCGGGAGATCCGTAATGAACTCTACTAATGCAAGTGCCTTTTTTCTTTTGGGGGAGCGAAAATGTAAGTCGTATTCTTGGAGAATGAATATCCAATTGGTGTACTTGTGGTTCATTAAGCAGCGCGTGAGCAGGTATTTGATGGGGTTAATATCTACGATAACCATAGTGGTTTTTAAGACAATGTAGTGGTGAAGTTTCTGTACTGTGTGGATTAATGCTAGGGCAATATTTTCTTTGGGTTCATATCTCAATGCTAGGCCTAACAAGGTTTTGCTGACGTAATATATTACGTGCTCCTTTCCATCTGGGCCCTCCTGAATCAATACTCCGGCTAATGTGGATTCAGAATCTGATAGATATAGGATATAATCATTGTCATAGTTTGGGGGAACCTTGAGCACAAGTGGCATAATCTGGGACAAAGCATCTCAGAAAAATGGCCTTTCCTTGCAGGATTTGAAGTTTCCTGAGGGTTTGAGGTGGAGGTACCTCTTTGATTACTTGGACCTTGAGAGGGTCCACACAAATGCCTTGATGGGACACAATAAAACCTAAGAGCCTTCCTGCACTGACGCAGAAGACACACTTGATGGGGTTCAAGTGTAGGTTGTATTGAAGGCATATTTGGAATACCAATCACAGATTCTCAAGATGGTTTGAGCGCTTCTTAGAATGGACTGTCAAGTCATCTAAGTATGTGAGAATAAGGTGTGCCAAGTCATGAAATATATAATTCATGGCCCTTTGGAAGGTGGCTCTAGAATTTTTTAGGCCAAATGGCATTACCTTGTATGCGAATGTGCCCCAAGGGTTGGTGACGCAGTTTTGTACTGGTCTGTATGGTGGATTTGGATTTGATTTTATCCAGAGAATCCATCCATAAAGGATAGAGCCTCATGTCCTGCACACCCAACGATGACTTGTTCGATGAATGGATTAGGGTAATTTTCTTTAGTACAATCTTTGTTCAAATCCCAAAAATCAGTGCAAACGTGTATCGTGCCCTATTTTTTCATGATGGGAACAAGGTTGGAAACCCAATATGTGTAGGTGACGGGGTAGATAAACCTGGCATTGTGAAGCTTGTCGATTTCTCGCTTTATTTGTTCTACCTTAGATGGGTGCAGTTGATGTTGTTTTTGGCGTATTGGAGGTACATCAGGCCAAGTGTCAATATGGTGCTCTACGATAGTAGGAATAAGCCCAGGAATTTCTGAGTAGTCCCATTCAAATATATCTCTATACTCTTGTAATAGTTTGGTGTAAGAGGTTATTTCTTCTGGAGAACATGCTGCCCTAAGTGAGATTTCTTCAACCTTTTTTGGATTTTAGGAAATGTTCACCTTAATGGTAGGCGAAATATTTGACATATTTCCTTCCTCGAATGCATCAGGCACTGGGATGGAGCTTTTGAACCAATCGACCTTTCATGATGTTTGGAAGTGTTTTGATTCGATCACATAGATTTCTCGTTCAGTGGTTTTTTTAGGACTATACGTTTTCTTGCGGAGAAATAGCAAACAGTGATGCATTGCATCCCATGGGTAATATGGCTCCGTTATGGCCTCTAGGATATCCTCATCCAAGTGAAACAAGGACCCGAAGGGGGATTATTCTTGCGTAGGTTTATACTGAATGGGGGTAATCCAGGTGGAGCTAGTTGAGAGACATGAGAAGGATTCCATCGTGGATGTGGTGGAACCAGATGTGGTCGAAAGAGTGTAGATGGATTATGTCTGCACTGTCGTAGGGATAGCTACTCTTATAGTTGCAGCTGACTCAACACCTATGGTAGATGAGAAGAAAACTCGAGTCATGGTTCCAATACATGATGACATGAATCTTATATGCTGTGTTGTATCTTCGGCCCTTTCCGGGGGATGAATCTCCCTAATTGGCTGTCTTCCATATGGCCACAATGGGATGGTTCTATCTGTCACATCCTCTTGGGTTGTCGTACTATTCATGCATTCTGAGTTTGTGCCATCTTCTCGGGAGAGGCAGACTATGGTTGATCGCATACAGGCTAAAGTTGTGCGAAATCACTTTATACAGTGACAACAACATATAGGGTGGTTGTCACCACATATCCAACATGAATACGATACATCTATTTCACCGCGATATACTATATGGACTGGGTACCATCGTTAGAACATTTCCAAAGCTGGAAAGTCAATGATGAAATGATGAAGTTCATCGTAAAGTACGCATCTTTAGATTGGGGGAGGGGGTATGGAGGGGAGCTTTTCAGGTGAACTTCACTCTTCCTGTAAATATAGGATGATACGAGGCCCATCCCCGACAGATTGATGGAGGGATCCTCTTGATAGGATCGCTCAATCATATGTAAGGCATCCCTATATCGTGGTATCTCTGGTCAACGAAAGGTATAGTGCCCATAGATGCTATAGATAGCACATGCGTGATTGTACACAACACTTTGCCTTTTCCTTTGGTGGTAGGTTCCTTTTTACAGGAACGCGGTGTCGAGATGTCTATTTTGGAGCCAAGGAGTGGTTTTAATTCATCTAGCTCCAGACATATATGGGTAGGATGGCCTATTATGTCGCATATGGTGCAGACTGGTGATTCCCATTGAATGGCAGGGATCACCATCTTCTTTCCTCTCTTCTCATTTTTCTTGGCCGTGATCACTAGTTTCGCAATGACAACTTCCTTTTCAGGGGTGGTCTCGACTGTTTCCTGGATGGGTGGGGGCTCCTCGAGACAGAAGGGCTTCAACCCTGTGGCAGTAACTTGGGTGGATCCTGTTCCGAAAGGAGGAACAAGGTACCAAAATAGGAATGCCAACAATATTTTGGGCAATACCAGTGTTGCCAAAGCATGTTGGGAGACGAAGCCAGCTGGGGGATAGAGGAAAGGGGTTTGAGAGGTGACATATGCTAGAGAGGCTACCGTGGCCGATACCTCGATGTCGTTATTGCTTGAGTCTGTGTCCTGACTAGCCTCAATGCTTGATGTGGACATCATGCACACCAGAGCCCCTGTGATATCGGGCGATGCCTCAGGGATAATGGGAGGATATCCTAGGAATGACCCTAGAACGAACGATGGTTTGAATTGGCCAGGGCCATATTCTTGGTACCATGAAAGACAATCGGAGTCTATATATACATAGGGTAGAATTACATCCGTGTTGGTTAGGGGATGCTTCTCACTATGTGTCAGTTCGTCTACAATAATGATGCAGTCCCCGTGGGGGAACATCATAATGCGGAAGACGGAGGAGGCTATGGCGGACATGGCATACATATAACTCCGCCTGAGGAGTATATTGTAATCCAAGTGAGCGTCTATGAATTCAATGTCTATGTGGACCGTATTTTCAGCTAAACAAACCAAGACATTTTGGTAGAGACCGACATGGGTCGAGGGAAAACTATCATATGATCGAAGCATTATGACTGAGGGTTTTAGTTCAGGAGAACCTAACTTCTGCCAAACATTTTTTGACATGTGCATGTCGATGCACCCTCATCTATGACACATCGGTGAATAGTGATATTCTGGACCGATACAGGTATATGGAAGGCAACCATGGAAGGAAGCCGGGGGTGGCTTTGTCTAAGTCAAAAGCCATCAGGCACATATCGGCAGGGTCGATAGCGCCTAACGTGGAAAGTAGGGCTTTCCTTTGTTTTTGGCATGACTGTAGTACTTCCAGAGCTGACATAGCAGCGGGAGATTGTGATAAATCATCCATGATGCTATAATTATGGGTCGCTTTGGATTAGTTTCCTGCTCGCCTATTGGGTCCCTTTGCCATTTTTGGCAATGGTTCTATAGGCATCTTTGAAATGGTCAAAGGTGCAGTCGACGCACTAGTACTAGCCCTTAACGTAGTGGTGTCTGGAGAGGTGTCGTAGTTGCGATTCCATGTTTGGAGAAACATATCTTCTCTAGTCATGTAGACTTCATGGCTGCTTTTCCCGGACTCGTTTGGGTTTTTCTGCTGAGTGCTAACTGTCCCTTGGTGGGGGAAAGGCTCTTGCATCATAGCGGGTTACTGGGAAGATCCTCCTTGTCCTTGGTTACTCTGTAGCATTTTTAGCTTAGGGATATCGGGACAGTGCTGAGTATAGTGCCTATACTCTCCACATATTGAACATGAATGGTTTTATCGAAGAGGTGGCCTTTTGCTCTGTCTTTGGGAATTTCTTGGCTCCTGGTTCCGATTCCGGTTGGAGTTACCTCTAGCCTGGGATAACGGCAGGTGCTGCTGGTTGCTTCCCCCCTCTCGAGGGTTCCCTTTTGGCTTGTTTTTTGATTTTTTATTCACCACGTTAGGAGGGTAGTTATCCTGATTATACTGGTGTGGATGGTTTTGGGATGGCTGCACAAAGTTCACTTGTGTGTTAGTTTGCATAGGTGGGTCATGTGCTGTGGACTGAGCATAATTTCATCCCAGGTTTTCACCTGGCCGTTGGAGGGGAGCTCTTTCGTTAGTGTTTCTTTTTGCGTACTAGGTCCCCTCAGCTGGAGGATAAGGTCCTCCCTGGTGATACGCTTGTGCCCTATTAGTCAAATTTCACTGAGGCATATGATGACCTTGAAATCTAAATTAAGACATGTTGTGGGTAGAACTATATGTGTAACCGAGATTTTGACTACTGTTGCCTAGGTAACCTTGGGTCATTGACCTAATTAGCCTGTCTGCCGAGTTCGACGTGCCTGGAAATTCTTGCTAAGTTTGTAAGCACAGGGCATTAGGCAGGATGTTATAAATGTATCTTGACTATGTATAAATTAGTTCAAGCTTCTTGGTTTACTGATTGCATACTCTTCGGATGTGGGGTTTTGCTGCGCCACATCCTTTGAAATATCCACCTTTAGAGTTTTCAAGAATAAATCTAAGAGGACTCGATCATTGAGTTTAGCTTTACATAAATGGTGACGCTGCCTCCATTCATGAAGATGGTCTGAGATATGGATGACGGGGGTTTGTCTAAAATGAGTCAGTAATTCCATTCCCAAATCATGGTTAATGGGTAACTGAAAATATGTGAGGAACGTGATAGAAAGGGCACTAAAGGCTCCATGTGAAGCAGGAGGTTGATCCACGTACTAATTCACGGCTACTCCTATAATAGTGCGTTGAAATAGCCTCAGTTGAATATTGTCGTCGATGATATTGTTCGATGAGCACCACGGGTGAAAGGTCATTACATGATTACCTGGGTCTTCCGCTTTCTTGCCTTCAAATTTTGGTATATCCGAAGGGAGCTTCATGGGCATGGGAGGCCATGTAGGATTGTGTGCAATGGGGTATTTCATTATCTTAGTTAAATCAGGTAGATTCAGCGAAGCTAAGAAAGGTGACTGGGAGGTTGATGCCATTTCAATGTGTGAAGAGACAAATTTCTGGTTAGAACGAGGGTTAGTCTGTGACGTACCCTGCTGCGTATTCAGCTGGCTTCCTAAATGGGACGCACTCTTTTGCCTGCTAGGGATTGAGGGAGTAGTGGTGTGTGGTGTGGTGTTGGGAGATTGACTAGGGTTCCCAACTATGGCTTCTCCAATGAAGGATGAACCAATGATGGTGGTAGTGTTCCTTCTTTGACGCCTAAATGGAAAAAGACCTGGAACCCCTCCCGGTAATGGGGGGAGGTCCAAAAGATGCCTGGATCGATGAGGTTTCATTGGGACTGTTCGAGTGTTGACCAGGTTACATTTTGGAAAAATTTTAGAGGGTAGAGTCTATGATCAAAGAAAAATTATGGCCACATACATAAAACAAAGCAAAAATAAAATAAATTTTCCCCTTAAATTAATCTATGTGATCAATCAAGCAAAAAAGTGGTTTTTGTTTATTTGTATATGATACTCAAAATCTTAGAAGACCTTTTGCATCCTCACACACTCAAAAGTAATTGGGCCTTGAGAATATTTCTTGCGAGTGTTGGCACAACATCTCGTAAGAGCTGGCGACGTCCCTAGTCATCCGAAGAGAATCCACCAAGGTAAGGGTAGAGGGTCTGGCGCATGCCTACACCGTCACCTATAGGGTAAAGGATGCCCTAGTTTTTGGCCAATAATAAATACTATCCAACATGAATGTTCAAGCCTTGGGCTTCTTGGTGGTTAGCTAACAGTACCGAGTATCAACCGGGTCAGGTAGTCCCAACTGATACCGCAAGCACTGCGGTTAAGCCTAACCCGCTCTGAATCGGGTCTCTGTCGCGCCCAGGTTTTCTTTGCCATGGGATGATAGGTGGATTTCAAGCTCCTTAAATACACAATTCTATGTTTCAATATGAACTATGATCAAGGTGGCTTATTGGATGCCTACCCCCTTGATCCTAACTTAAACTATAAATTCTTTTGTGGCCCCTGTGGGTAGAATTTAGTGAATTTGGTTAAGTTAGTTTTAGGTGTCTTGATTTGCTTAGTGGGGGAGTGTGTGTGAGCATAGGGTGAACAATCACATAGTTTGAATGTGTGGAGATTGTTGATCCTTTACAAAATACCCTATTTAAACTATGTTATATTGTTCTTGGCTCAAATGGAAAACATGTGCAGATAATGGGCTGCTTTCAAGTTTTCCTAGTTAATCTATGTGACTAGCTATAGGGAGATAGAGAATTGTGAATATGGAGTGTTCATATGCTTACCTAGGATCACCAGAGGGTGCAAAGGTAGCATATATTACTTGCTCTTCTATAGACAATTCGATCCTAGTCTCGCAATTCCTAATGCAAAAATCGAACTAAACTAAACATTTTCTACAATAGAAAAAAGAAAACTAGCTATGCATGTGTGGTCTTGGGCCACTTACTTGGAATATTTATCTAAGTGTGAATACCAAAAATTTTCAAAACATAAATTGTTCGGAACACAAGTTAATTTTCCCCCTACTTAAACTATGTGAAAATTTTGGAAAAATCAACTTGAATCGAAAAATGACGCTAAGCCTATAGAAAGCAACTAAAAAGTGAGTTCTAACAAGCTATGGGGTATCAAAAAAAGTGTTGAGAGATGAATTAGGGGCTGCCAAGCACCTTACAAGAAGAAAAAGACAAAATATTGGGAGGAATTTCTCATTTTGTGAATTTCATGCAAAAAGCCGTGACAGGTGCGCTTTCCTGCACATGGGTAAGCACTGAACGCGTGCCCTGCGCATCTACGAAAAAAAACGGGTGCAAATTCCTGCAAGTAAAAAAAATTATGAGCTAATCTTCTTCAGTCTGTCACTAAAAGTGAATCTAGGGACTACAAGATAGATCAGAGGACTATCAGCTCCACTCTCTAGCATAGACAAAGGTCTCCTGCAAAAGAAGGCACAACCACATAAACTTGGTAAAATTTTAGTGGATTCGCCAGTCTTGTTGTGGTGCATTTGGTGCACGGATGTACGAAATCACACCAGTTTAAGGGGTGTGGTTCGACCACTTAAAATATAGGTAACAGGTAGAAAGTGGTGGAGTTCAAAAGCATAGAATCTAGAGTAAAAAGCATGCAAATGTATACTCAAATTAAACTAAAACTAAAAAAAAATATACAGAAGCTATTTAAGAGAGTCAAATGATAATAATGCAAATGATGGCTCTAGGCCCCTTCTTATTAAGCGTTTGATATGAAGAAGAAATTTTACCCACTTGCTAAAGGGCCCCTAGACAATGGTTCTAGGTCCCGATGCAAGGATGTTTTTTTCCAAGTTCGCCTTTATGCAAGCTCCCTCTCTCTCTGCTGTGATGGAATAGGATTATTGGATGGCCAAAAATTGAGTCCCCTCTATCTCTAGCTTCGGGTCACACATTTCTGGTATTTCTTGGTAAATTCTAGCCAACATAAAAATGTGATCACCCATTCGTCATCTCATGGTGGCTTTATATTGGAGATTTCAAATCCTTGTTCCCTCCCTTGGTATATGGTGGATGGTGACCCAAGGGAGAGGTATGATTCCATTGTGTGCTCACATAGTGTCTAAGGAGGCACTAGTGGCTGTCCTTAGGCGGCTTCATGTAAGGAGTAACTTGTACTTTGGTTTGTGTGGTCCCGGATAGCGACATTTTTCCACTTTCAGGAATACGCGCTTATCGGGAAAAAAGGCACGCAGAAGGTGCTCTTCTCGAAGGATAATGCATGCAATCAACATTTTATGACTAGTTTAAATTTTATTTCCTTTAAACCTTTGAGATTTTAAATACTTTCTAGATTCCATAATGTCTTCCTGCCCTGTAAATCCTTTGGCTTGACATTAATTAATGTCATCTTTTGCTGTACTATTTTCCAGTGTTAACAACATTGACAATGAAGAAAAATCTGACGGAGATAGTCAGAATGGTATTTACATTTATCTGAATGAACTAGACGGTCATCCAAATAAGGCTAAACGATGTGTTTAATATTGTGGAAGGCATATGAAATCGGTCACTGAAATGTAGCCCCAGTGTTTTTCAAACCGAATGGGAGATTTTTCTATGCAAAAGTACCCCAGGGACAGATAAAGGTAGCCTTATGTTGATCAGTCGAGAGAATGTTAATCTGGTTGTAACCAGAAAAGATGTCCATAAGGGAAAAAATCTCACTACTTGCGCAGTCATCAATGATTTGATCAATAAAGGGAGTAAGATAATTATCCTTAGGGCAGGCTTGGCTAATGTCACAATAATCAACACAGACCCGAATAATGCCATGTTTCTTATCTACAGGGACAATATTGGACACCCATTCTGTCAAGGGAATCAAATAGATAAAACCAACTTTGAGAAGTTTTTCAACTTCACCCTTAATAGCGGCAACCTTTCTAGGGTGCACAGGATGAAGATGTTGATGAATAGGCTTCACACTAGATATGTCGAAATCCCATGCACCACTATACTGGGATCGATGATGGGCGTCTCTTTGTAAGATGATGCAAATACATCATGAAACTCACGAAAAAGGCTAGTATAAACTTGAACTTAATCTGAAGAGCAAGTGACCGTGATATGGATGTTCTCGACGATTCTTGGTTTCACGGAAATGTCGATAGGCATCGTTTGTGTGATATTACTCAATTTACCCTCTGCAAAAACTTCGTGTGTCAAAATAGGCGTTTGAAGTGGAGGAGAAGGAATCTGAGAAGTGAACCTCTCAAGACACGTAGACATGGCCCCGAGGCTAGGCATGAACGAGGAATGATGATGGCTATCGTCCCAAGGAGGCTCTTTAAGAGACATATTTTCCAAGATGGCTTCATCATAAGGAAATATCTTTCCTAAGGGATCAGGTGAATCTAAATCGCTAAGCCAAGGGGATTGAGAATAAGTGTCAAGAGACATGCCCAAAGGAGCATGATTAGGAGGCGAAGGCTCCAAAGCTGAAATAATTTCACAATAGTCAATCTCGACTGGACTTAATGACATCGAATCTCCAAAAGAATCGATCTTCTCAGGAAAAGGGATGATCCATGGATCGTCAGACCGAGAGATCATATTAATCTAAACAGTGTTGGGTGGAGGAAGAGGAAAAATACCCATGAGGGTAGGATCTTTGAAAATACCCAGCCCTACGCTCTCGTAAGGTGTAAGAATTTTATCCACGTATGGAACATTGTTCTCGAAAGAAGAAGTGAAGAATGACAACTGATCAATAGTAACGATCCTTCCTTCTTGCATAAATTTCAAAACACGAAAGAGAGTTGATGGAACACATATCATGGAATGAGTCCAAATAAAACCGAGGAGAAGATTGTAATTGAGCTTGGCGTCAACTACTTCAACCTCGACATTGACCATCCTCGCTTATAGAGTAATCAGTAAACTAGCGAGAACACCAAGAGGTTTAGATTCCCTTCCATCAAAAGCTTCTAGAGAATTTGGAGATGAATTCAAAGCTGCAGAACCAATGGCTTTCCAACATGCAGATGAAATGACACACGTAGACTCACCCTTGTCCACAAATGATCGATGGATAGTCAATCCATTAATGCCAACTTGAATGATGAGCACAAGCTGGTGCGGGAGATGTGGGATGAAATTCTCCAAGTCGAAAGTGATAAGGCTTGAATCAGCATGATCAACTCCGCCAATCACAGATAGAAAAACCTTTCATTGAGACAGACAACTCTGAAGTACTTCTAACACAAATATTGTGGATGGCATCTGAGCCAAATCCTCAAAAATACTATAATGTTGAGCAACACGGGCGTTGGGATTGTAAGAAGACTTACGAAGTACACCTTTGGAAGGTGGCCATACAACGGGCTCAGTACTGAGTATTTCAATTTGAAGAGGGCCAGAAACAAGTGGATGAGGAGGGCCATCAATGATCTTCTTCCCTGTTACCTGATGCAGTTGGGTATAATATTTCGACCGAGTAGCGATAGAAATGGATGCAAAACCGCTCATCATGAAAACTTGAGAGCCAAATGGGGCAGAGGACTGAGGTTTCTCTACCATCTGGGTCTTTTGTGATGGAAAAGGTTCTTTGAGAACGACTGGAGTTCCTTGGGTGCCTTTGAGCAATCTTCTCACTTCGACCTGTCAAGAACAGTCCTTGGTGTAGTGCTCTTCATCACAAATCAAATAAGGATACTTCAGTTTCCACTGTGAACCATCATCAACACGAGATTTCTAAGAATCCTATTTCGAGGTATCGGCTTTGGCCTCACGTTTACCCTTATTTTTTCCCTTGGAAGTTTTTTCTGCTATATTGGCCTGAACGACATTGACTTCCGTTGTTTTACCATAATTTGGGGTTGGCTGAGAAGTAGTATCATTGGAAGGATTAGATTTTTGCTTCCTAGGGTTCGAAGGAGAAGACTTCCGAGAAGTCTAAGATATGGAAACAATGATACCATCGATGGATGGCATCACCAGTGATTTAGAATTTCTAGGTCGAGGAGCATAAGGAAAGATATCATACAACATGCCAGACTGAGATTACACAAGATCAAGGTATTGGGAATGAGAAATGGCCTATTCTTCGGTTACGCATTCCCCCATAGCTATATCTTTTGCATTTTAATTGAAAAATGAGGTAGTGAACTAATCAGTAAGAAGATGATTGGGAATATCAAACTTGATCAAGTGACGACAATGTCTCCATTGATGAATATGATCCGAGATATGAGTAGCTTGATCTTGCTTCAAGGATGTGAGGAGGTGCGTCTCGATCTCATACCGAACTGGTAACTGAAAATGCATGAGAAATTCCATGGCTAAGGAGTTGAAATCTTGGAAGAAACCTCAAGACAGTTCAATGTACCACTTTGCAGTGGCACCAGAAAGATTCTGTTTCAAAAGATGGAGTTGGACAGAATCGTCAACCCAAGAGTTAGAGGAACACCAAAGATGGTATGTCATAACGTACACTTGGGGATCTTCTCCAGAATTGCCCTCAAACTTAGGAAAATCACCAGAAATTTTGGTTGGAATTGAAGGCCAATATGGGTTATGGAGGATTGGATCGTTCATCAAATTTCACACATCAGGCAGTTCCAACGTCACGAGAAACAAAAATTGAGGATTAAAAGGCATTGGAGGTCATTGATAAGGACCAATGTTAACATTCCACCTAGGTTGAGAGAAATTCTAACCCATGTCCCGGAGGATTCTATCCATAGGGGTTATCAGCTTAACAATTCTTCCCATACTGGGGTTGAGGACTAGGATATTGATTCTGAGAATATCATTGAGGTCCTTGCTGAGCAACATATGGATTTTACTGCGGAATGTAAGCATTTCCTTGAGGTGGATTATACACCATCTGGGATTGATTTTGAAGGTAATAAGAAAAATCTTGGGGTGCACTATATACAACCTGCTCAACCTCAACAGCCGATTCAAACTGCTCAACCCACTCAATAGCCAGTTCAACCTGTTCAGCTTGCTCAGCAGCCGGTTCAACCTATTCAACCGGCTCAACAGCCCGTTCAACCTGCTCAACCCCAAGGTGCTACTTACCCTACTCATTGGCCTGGATACTGAGGGCCACCAGGTTTTCCTTGTGGAAGAGGTTGGCCCGATGGTTGCAATGGACCAGGTTGCCCCTGATAACCAGGCTGACTTGGAGCAGGATCGTAGGGTTGTCCTTGCTGTACAAAAGCTTGGTCTTGTGAAACATAAGGTTTCTACTGTTGCACAAAGGGTTGTCCCTGTGGTGAATAAATTCCCCCCGCAAGAACATAAGACGCTCCTGGTGGAAACTAAGGTTGATCGAAAGGACCATAGGGTTACCCTTGTTGGACCGAAGGTTGACCCTGTAAGGGTTGTCCTTACAGACTGTAAGGTTGTCCCTGAGGACCAAAGGTTTATCCCTATTAGAACAAAGGTTGTCCTTGTAAGGGTTATCCTTGTAGGCCCGAGGGCTGTGCCTGTATCAATGGCCCTTGATGAGGAACGATTCGATAAGGATCAGTCAGAGGCAGATAAACAACTTGATGAGGATCATTTGGAGGCATATATATGGGATTACTGTTGACATCATAGTGATGGGGAGGATTGAAAGGAGCTTGGGGTTGCTGAGAACCCTGAGAGTTCTGATACTGAACAGCCAACAGATACTCATCGAAAGTAAGGCCGCTAAGGATAGAAGTAGAAACCGTAGCCGTACTAGAAGCAAGCATGGTTTCCACAACACGAGCTTGTGATCTATTCACGGTGGGTCTAACAGGCCATGTGGGATTAAGAAAAATATACCTGCGAGTGTGAGAATATCCTGACGACTGAGTCGTAACAATTAGTGCAGATGAAGCCACACAAATAGTAGGTTGTACCGAGACAGATGTAACAATGACCGACAAGCTAGGTGTTGAAGGTGAAATTCCTAATGAAGGAAGGACTGAACTCCTTAGAGGGGTCAATGTACTGGACTGTGCTATGGATGTAACACCAGAAATAATCTGACTCAAGTACGATAACCAGGTGGAAGTAACACCCATTGAGGAAAAGGTTGACTAGAGAGATGCAGGTGATCTTCTAAGAAAAACTAATATTCCCCTGTAGAAACATGCAGTTCTTCACTGCTAACAGGACTTGAAGAAACCATGTTTGATGAAGCCATAATATCGTCGAAAATATGACAAGGACTGGGAAGTAAAGCAACGACTAAAATGGTGATCCCAAGGTAAGAGGAGGCAATTCTTTCTCACTCCCAAAACTAGACCAAGCACCCTGAGGTGGCCAATTGAACTCAACTGAATCTTCAGGAGGGGACCGGGTAGCGAGAGGTTGAACACTCGGGAAAATAGGCTACACAAACTCGACATACCTAGTGGACTGAGGTGTTTCCAAAGAAAATTAAGGAAAAGGACTACCACTAGGAGGCAGTGAGAAGACAACGAAACTGGTGGTTCCGCCACTGTGACAATATTTCAATACAGGAAGAAAAATGAGATAGCCAATTCAAGGCTTCAAGATCAAACTCCAAGTAAAGATGAAAACAAGCCAAGTATAAAACTTTTAATGGGTATGTGATCGTAGGCAGTTAATTTTATGACATTAGAACGAAACTTTTTTGTTTCACGTTTTAAGAGTCGAGAAATAGAAAAAATATGACTCTAGTCACTTTCAATATTAAACGAGCGTGAAAGGACAAGTGCTCGATGATCTCTTCACTTTTTAAGGAGTCACAAAAATATCGAAATGAATACTTAGGTAATCTAAGCAAGAGGGTGTACCAAGTTTCCGTGAACTACCATATACACCTTGGTGATCAAATGAAAGAGAAATGAACAAGGATTTAACGTACGTGCAGGTAGTCTCCCCGAATGCTATGTTTGGTGTATCACGGTTATAGGGTGGCAGACTTGACTTCCTATGGATAAAGGATTTGAACCTATGAGGGTCTTCCTTTATATACGTGATGGTATGGAGAGAACAAGTTCGTACTAGTACTGTCTAAAGCCAGGTGGCGAATGACAACTACTAGGTTTAATGACACCGGAACATGTCACTAGCCTAGACCTCTAAAAATGTTTGTGTTAGGTTCCAATGCTCCCTTAGATTGATTGAATAAATTTTGAAGTTGATCTTGAATTAATGTTTCAGTTTCAAGGCCCTACCAAATGGGATCTCAAATTCCTAAATGCATACTATAAGCAAAAGAACACCATTTTCCATTTGATGAATGCTAATTAAGAGAAGGATAGAGATCTTTCACAAAGTAGAAAATAATGAAATCATCAGAAGAAATCCACTAATGTATCTCATACAACCACACCAGAAACGAAAAACTCTTTCCTAGGTCACTAAGAGCTAGTTATGCAAAAGAACTTTTCATCTTCAATGCAAATGAAAGAATGCAAATTTTTTGTTTTTTGAATGAATGAAGCACACGATGCACTATTACATTAAAAATCAAAGAGAACACTACTTTAGAGCACTGCGAATGTGGAGATCTTAAAATTAATAATTCAAAAGAAATACAGACATAAAAACGTACTCAAACCTATGATGCACTTTTTCAAACAATCAGAAAGCTTTCAAAATTACCCAAACGAGCAATGTGATCTATGCTCGAAGTGAAGAAATGGAGATTCAAACAAAAACAAAGGTAATCATTAAACAAACCAAAACACAAAGGATCAAGAAATACCAACACAATCAATTAGGGAATCGAAATGAAAAAAATAAAAAATACCTGAACTTCAATCAGAAGGCTCAGTGAGCAAAAGACACCTAGAAACCCTAGGGCTATGAAACTCACCGATGAGACAATGGACAAACAGTTGAGAAGAATAAGCCAAAAATACCAATTTAAAATCAAAGAAACAATCCAGGGTCAAGCAAAACTGATCAAAAACTCAAAAAGAAGGTCAAACCAAATCCTATAGGATTGGGCGCGATTGTTCGGTGGTAGTCCACGCCAAACAGGGGTTGGTGCTACTGCAACAAAATAAACAAGCGCCAATTGGTGCAACTGTTCAAAGAAAACTCGCGCCAAGCTAGAAAACTATGGGAAAAGGGAAAAACCAGTGAGCAGAGGTCAATCTTGACACTTTGGAGCTGAAAAGGAGGATTCGAAATAGTCAAGAAAGCCAAAAAAGATAGACAAGCAATCAAACGACCGAAGTCGACTCGAAAATGAAAATTCCCAAGGAGAAATGAGATGACAAACTCACATTGATCCCAAGTGGACTTGCGAACTTGTTGGGTAGGTATATCCTCTCTGCGGACAAGGATGACCCCTCTAGCCTAGAGTGGGTCTAGCAACAAGGGAAGAAGCTAATGTGTAGGTTCCTAGTTAAAAAATGAAATAGGTTGGGGTATATTTTCCTACCTAGAGTCCAATGTGATTGTCATAGGTGTAGTAGTGGCGGCCTCTTGATCTTTGCCTCGATAGGTCGCAGTCCTTTAGCAATGGTACTCGGATTCCTGCACAAAGATAAAAGGAAAAAAGTATCATACAAGATAATAATTGCATTCATAACTAGCTAATCAGTCAAGGAATATTAAACATATTGTGTAAAATAAACCATATTAACAGAAGATGGGAACGAGACATTAGTCATGTATATATAAATAGAAGACATAGATTACAACCGGAGCCTTGACATCCCAACCTTCTTCAGCGGGTTCAGTCGAATCGCTCCTCGAAGGATTGTTGGAAAATTGGGACAAGAGGAGGACATAAGCCTAAGATCTCTCTTGAAAAAGGTCTCTTTCTACTCTATCTCACCAAGAATACGTTCAACAATTCTCTTCAGCTTTTCAACTATAATCGTTCAACTAGTGTATCAATGGGAGATAGATTTATTTATAGAGGGAGAGGAGGAGGTTGGGATCCCTACAATGGTGGAAGGAAGGCCTTATCCTTTGGGAGGTTTCCCCAAAAGTTGGAAACAAGAGGCCAAAGGAGGATGTTCATGGTAATTCAGTCGAACCACCCAGGCTGACTCGCCCAAGAAGTTGTTAGCATGGAAACTTCACCTCTATTTTTTTAATAACTTCCAAAAATAGCTTAGCATGGGTAGCTCACTAGGACAAAGAACCAATGGGCACGAGGTACAATGTTAATCTTCCTCATTGGCACGAGGGCATAATGGTGTACCAGCGCCAGCCCAAGCACATGTTTGACCGAAGGAGAATCTATTGAAATCACCAAACAATATCATGAAAGTCTGTGTGGAGGACATTATAGCTAGAAGGCCACTTCTCGTAAAATTATCAAGTCAGCCTTCTATTGGCCAACCCTATTTGCAGATGTTTATAGAATGGTCAGAAGTTGTCAAAAGTGTCAGTTGTTTGGTGAAAAGAGAAAACTTGCTTCGTTACCTTTCATCCTAGTATTTATTGAAGAACCTTTCAGGAAATGGGGATTGGATTTTATTGGAGAGATCAGTCCACCATCAAGTGGACAGTTCAAGTGGATTCTATCTACCACTGATTACTTTACAAAATGGGTTGAAGCAATACCCACTAAGAAGGCGAATGACCAAGTAATGATGAAATTTCTGGAGGAAAACATTTTTAACAGATTCATATGTCGAGTCAAAATTGTGATTGATAATGCTCAGGTATTCAACTCTGCTCGTTTCATTAATTTTTGTCAAACATATAATGTAACTTTACCACATTCCAAAACATATCATCCACATGGGAATGGATCGGTAGAGTCCTCAAATAAAACATGGGTCAGAATCTTGAAGAAGACAATCAATGAGAATCAGAAGGATTGGGATATGAAGTTGAAATTCGCCCTCTCGGCAATTCGAGTCACCCCCAGGAGATCTATTGGGAAGTCTCCCTATGAACTGTTTTATGTGACTCAAGCACTATTTCCTACTCAGCTGGCCAAACTAGTGATTTCTTTCCTTCAAGAAGCTCAGGGAGAACCTAATGCTCTGGTAAGATGATTGAACAAGATAATTGAATCAAGTGAAAACATAAACAAAGTCAAGGATAGCATGATTATGTATCAGGAAAAGATGAAGTCTATATTTCACAGAAAAGAAAAAAAAGTTCTCTTTAAAGCAGGAGATTTGGTACTAATATGGGACACTAAACAAGAAGAAAAGGGGAAGCATGGTAAATTTGACCCTCTCTGGCATGGTCCATACAAAATTTCTGAGGCAAGATCAAATAACACATTCATTCCGGAAGATCTAGATGGAGAGTCAGTACAGCTGCATGTGAAGAGGCAACATCTAAAGGATTATTTCCAACATTAAAAGTCAGCATTCCACCATTGTAAATACCATATTTATCATTTTTCATATGTCACCAAGAAATATTTGACTCCATTCCCAATTGATAAGGCACTAATTTGCAGTTCTTAGCGCTTCCGTGGAAAAAAGAACCATCCCCAGGTGGAGCCAGATGTTGTGGATCATTTGCATTTACCTTTGAAATATTTTTCAAAACAACAAAAAAGCATATATGTTAGAAAATGTAAAATTTTGTATGTCAAAGAAGAAATTTGATTTATATGTTGGTACATTAACATTTCATGATGAGATGTGAAGGTAGGTTGAAGGATTGGATAACCAGAATAAATCTCAGGAGGGTTGTAACACCGTGGATAAAGATGGAGTTGCACAAGTTCATTGAATGAAATATCGTAGGGAGTAGCATAGAGAAGATGGATTTTTAGAGCGGCAACAACCGAAGAAATAGATAAATCGGTCAAGGCAGAAAACCTTTAGAAGATTCCCAAAGGATGCGATCTGACGATGAGGATTAAATTGCAGAATCAAAGTGATAGATTCTATTTCTCAGCATATCATTTTGAGTTTCTATTATAGTTCTTCTTTTCATTTCATTCAAGTATCATTATTTTATGGCATTGTGAAGGCTTTCATTATATCAGATTATTGAGGGTATTAAGTAATTACATTCCAAATATGTTAAACATAGGCCATTTGATATCATAATTGTGACATGCATTTATAAAATGTCTTAAGCATGGATTCCTTACCACAACAAAGGGATTATTTCTTGAGATACAAAAACATCAATAGGAGTAGTTCATAGAACCATTTTATTTCAATTATATTAGAGAAATGAGTACAAGATCTTGAGGGAAAAGACACTCAAGCTAGGCAAAACAAGCATCCAATGACCCAGTACATGAAATATGAAATGTTGCTGCTACATAAAATGTTGGAGAAAATATGAATGTGCATTCCTATGGAGAATAACTACAGGATGAAACTAAATATACAAAGAACTACTAATATAATGCTTAGAAAATGTCGGGATCAAAGATCTAGGCTTTCTAGCACCTTTCCAAGACAACCCAAAAAGGGTTTCCAGAAATACACCATATGAAGTTGCAACGCTAGGGCTAAATAATGCACTGCAACTATGTAACTGATACGAGGTGGCTGATATGATATAGAAATGGATGATACTCCTCCAATAGATATTCTGGATGAAGGGTTTCTCCCCTCATTGGAAAACCAACTCACAAACTTGGGCACTAAGCCCTCCACTGCAACTACCATGAAAAATAACACAGTTTCTGAAGGATATTGCGCTGCTAAAGATGGATGAAGCTTGGGCTGATGCCGGATGGTGGGAATGGATCTCAAATAACCTCTCTGAAGTGGGCACTCAAAGTCCTCTAAGGATGAGGGTGGGATTTATGCTTGGAAACACCCTTGTGCTAAACAACACAACAGACTTTGCTAAACAGTTGAAGCGTGCAGAAAGTCATAAATGAACAAACATGAACAATATTCAAAATGCCTTCTATGGCTGCCATCCCCTTCCTTATATTCTTTGTGAGCCTCCTCACACTTGGTCCTACTCATTAAATATGTTACTCTCATGGAGACTCCCTCCCACTAATATTGCGATGTCCCTCAATAACTCTCCCCTACCTCCATACCAACACTATTTATTTGGTCAAAATTAACCCCATCCACATGCTTCAACCTCTATTCACACTTAAGAGTTATTTATTCAACTGATAAGATGATCCACATTCACATTAGAAGGGGTTTTATCCCTAATAAATATATTTATGGGTCTCCCTACCCTCTTAATCATATTTCTAAATGGCAAAAGAAAAAATTAATATTCCAACTAGATGAAAGATAATTAGGAATATTACAGTCCTCCCCTCCCAAAAGTTTCTTGTCCTAAAAAAACTGCAAGGATGACTACTGCAAAATCTCCTCTCTTTCCCCTGTGGCATCCTCATCTGATAAACCCCTCCAATAAATCATATGTTCTCCAATCAATCTGCCCCTTAGCTGCTCCTCCCAAGTGTCCAAGTTAGCCTTTGGTGATAAAACCAAATGGCTCACATCATCAAGAAATGGGAGATCCATGGTGGAAAATATATGTTGTCTAATGGCATCATTGAGGCATGGAGCATAAAAAAAGTTGGAGTTCTTACTCCTGTTGAGAAGCTCCAACCCATGTGCTACTCCTCCAACAACATGGATCACCATGTGTGGCCCATAGAGAAACTCCTCAATCTCTTTCTTCCACAATATGAATGGTCTATATGACTGAAAGTAGAGGTAGACCAAAGTGTCTACCCTACATTGTCTCTCCTCCCATCCATGATCCATGTAGAACTCCTGCTGATCCCGGGCTGTAGTAATGTTTTCCTCAAGAGACCAGAATACATCCTGACTCTTTAGGATCCAATCTTTGGTTCTAAGAACCTTCCTTACCCCAACCATCATAACAATAGTGACTAGAACATCATCAGAATAAGGAATAAAAAATAGAGATATATTTATTGCCATATGATATAGTAGATGGTGATAATAGTACCTTAAGTTTAAACAGTGCAGTTCTGCCCCTTGCTGCCCTGGAACACATTATGATAAGTAGCTTCCCAACCACTTTCTTGCTGACCCTATCTTCTCATCTGCCTAGAGGTAGTAACTGATGTTTAGTGTCAATTGAGTACACCCCAAACAAGACAACAACTGCCTAAGGAATCTTAGGAAATGGCCATCCCCATTACCGAATGTGGCTCCAAAAAGGCCATGAAATCCAAGGAGAGGCTTTCCTTCTTATGGAGCAATGCACTGCGAATGAATGACAAAGGAATGAAAATACTTTGTTAGTTGATCAATAAGTACAAATACACAACCCTTACCATGTAATGTTGGCAAACTGATGATGAGGTCCATAGATGAGCTCTCCCATATTTCTACCGGAAATGTAAGTGGATACAACAACCTTGCAGAGTGGTTGTTTTCCTCATTCTTTGAGAAAACTACACATCTCCTCATATGTTGGAGTGAAATCCTCCTTGAGACCCTCCCATGAGAACCTCTCCCCAATGGCCTGATATGTCCCAATGAAATGTTGGTGACTGGAAATGAGTGGATCATGTGTTGCATGTAGAATATTCTTCTTGAGCTTAGAATCTCTAGTCAAGAAGATCTGATCTTGGTAATAAATGACTCTGCATATCACTTTATACCTCTCATCTATCAGCTGTTCATCAAGCACTTCACATGTGAAGTGATTCTTGGAATACTCCACCAATAGCTGGGACTCCCAATGTGGATCTATACTCAACAATGATAGTGTTGTTGAAATTTGTGATAAGGCACCTATCACCTCATTGCTCCCCTCTTTGACATGCTCAATTCCAAATCCACATGCCGGAATACTGCCATCACACCTTTTTTTCCTTCCCTGCCTTCTTTTGCATAAGAAAATATTGAAGTTTATGGTGATCAACCTTCACTTGGAAGCTATTTCCCCTCCAAAACTTCCTGAGTTTGGTCAATGCATGCATGAGTGCCAACAACCCTCTACCGTATATGGAAGACTCCTTCCTATGTGGAAGTATCTCCTGACTCTCAAAGGTTATGGAGTAGCCCCTTTGCACCATGATTGTGCAATCATCCACTCCTGAAACATCTCCTTTTAGCGCAAGAGGCTTGGTGAGAGTTGGTAATACCGATACTGGGAAAATATCCATGTCCTCCTTGAGCCTACCAAAGACCCTTTACGCTGTGCTAGACTAACCCAAGCCTCCCTTATCAGCTATATCAATGAATGGTGCAACTTCTTGTGAGAATTATTTGACCAAATCTCGGTCTGGGGGCCTTCCTAGTGGAATGCCTCCAAATAATATAACATCATGGTTTAGAGTCAATTGCATATCTGAGTGGACTGATGTGTCCCTGATCCCACTACGAAAATTAGGATCCTCTTGTGTGAAAAGGCCTCATGAGGTGGATAAGTGTGCATGCCCCTAATCAACTGATGCTTACCACTCTTTTTATCTACCCATTCCATTTGCAAGGTCTCCCAATCCGTGGTGACCTTCCCCAACGCAATCAACCACTATAGACACGATATCACATTGGTGTCAAGAATTTCGACCAAAAAGAAGTGATCAGTCAAATTTTATGTCCCCAAGGTTACATACAACGCTGTGACATATTTCATACATTGCATGGTTCTAGCTCCTGGAACCAAAATTGATAATCCCTCAAAATAATAAGTGGGTATTGTTCTCCTCTGTACTAACTGAGCATCAATAAAGTTGTGGGGAGCCCCACTGTAAATCAACATTGATACTCTTTGATCCTGAATTGTACCTCGGACTCTGAAAATCAAATACTTGGGTATTCCCTGCAAAGATGCAAGGGCCCCTTCAATTGTAGAAAATGTCCCATTTTAGAAAGACCATGAAACCACCAATCATGCGCCTTACCTTCAAGGTGAAACAATGTTATTTTGATGGCCTCAATCTCCAGTAGTTGGTGTTGGGTGCTAAAAGGTGTCTTTAAAAACTCCTAATTGCCTCACATTAATTATTAACCAGAGTAAGTCCTTTTATCT